>JBBBWG010026757.1:0-28103 GCA_037176905.1 Azolla pinnata | reverse complement strand
CCTTCTTTCTCTCTATTTAAGCCAAATCCGGATTCGAACCTTGAACCACTCTTCTTCTTCTTCTTCTTCTTCTTCTTTCTTCTTCGCAGGATACATAGATCACAGAAACCGCGGCAAAACCCTTCTCTTTCGGTTGATTCTTTCGCCCAATCCATCCATCGCTTCTTGCTCGAGGCTCTGGGCTCTGCGGATCCGCACAGCTTCTATGGCGCCTCCCATGATGGGCTCATCCGGGAGCTTCCGATCCCTCCGGCCGCTGCTCAAGATGTCCTTGACGATGGCGATTGTGGCGATGGTGGTTATGATGATGATGATGACGACGACGATGCCGACGGATATGGCGGTGAATACCCATGTCGGCGTTATGGCTCAGCCACCATCTCCAGCGCCATCGCCAATCACCGGCAAGGCCAGCCCCGCATACGGTTCTTCCATCCCTCTCTTCTCTTTACTCTCGTCTGCTCTCCTTGCCCTTGTCTTGCTCCATTGATCCGAGCCCCCACACACAGCGAGAGATGATTCTGGATCGTCACCAGCCCCCTCTTTGCCTTTACAAAATTTTTTTAGGTTCCTTCTGTTCCTACTTTTTTTCTCTTTTTGTTTTTTGTAGTAGCCTGATGTTGCTTTGCTTTTGATGCTGGAAAAAACCTCTGTGATAGTATGGAAAAACCTTATGATTAATCGACGGGCTGTTGAAACTTGGATACCTCCTACGAACGAAGGTATTTGTTTTTGTCTCCACATTCTGTTGCCATGGAGCAAATCCTTCGTTTTGGTGGTCGTTACAGAGAGAAGAAAGAGCAAGATCTGTCCGATTTTTCTCATGAATAAATAAAGCTTTTAGTTTTTGGTACTTCAGACAGAAATCCGATTTTCTCATGAGTAAATAAAGCTTTGAGTTTTGTGCTTCAAGAGTTTTTTGTTTCAGTGTCCTTGCATCATCTTGGAGTGTTCGATAGATGGAAATTGCTCCGATTGTCTCTCTCCAGACGAGTGCACTGCAGTGGATCAAGAACACAGAAGGCTATTTGAATGTTGATGATGTGTTTTGTTTTGGATTAGATCCTGTGTGCTGGCAAAGTAACTGGAAAAACTTGTTGAAATACAGAAACAACAACTATCATCTGGTGAGCTTATGCTCATGTGTGGGGAAAGGAGATCATTTTAGTTAGTATAATGGGTTCATTACCAGGGTTCAAAAACCGTAGATACATAATGAGCTAGAGATCATTTTAGAGGAAAACCAATGCATGGTTTATGATTATTATTTGTCTTAATGTGGACTTCGAGTTACAAACAGTCTTGACTAATTAATCCTTTGAAATGCGAAGCAAAATAGGAAGATATCTGCCCTCATTTTAGAGGAAACCAATGCATGGTTTTATGACTATTTGTCTTAATGTGGACTTTACAGTCTTTACTAACTAATCCTTTGAAATGCAAAGCAAAATAGGAAGATATCTGCCCTCATTTTAGAGGAAACCAATGCATGGTTTATGACTATTTGTCTTAATGTGGAGTTTTGAGTTACAAACAGTCTTGACTAATTAATCCTTTGAAATGCGAAGAGCAAAATAGAAAGATATCTGCCCTCTTAGCAATCAATCTATAAGAGGCCTTTGTGCAATGTAATATATGGGGGTTATGCATAAGTCTTTGTGCTTTCGTGCATTCGGTAGAGAAAAGTTGCTGATGCTCAACAAAGCCCCTTCTACAATGCAAAGAAGGGTGAGAATGCCACAACATTGAGAATACCAACCTCAATGCTTTGCTTGTAAGGGAGCAAATGCTGATGTTGCCTTTGGTCTGGCCATTATCATCAGAGATCTATTTTTGACAACAACACTCTTTGTTACTTTTGTCGGGTTTCTGCCACTTATCTTATCTGGATGTCTGCTGAACAAAAAGCATATGGTAATGAAGTTTTTGCCATTGATTGAATGAAAGCATCTAGTTGAGTAACAAAGTTTTGCAGCCCAGCTGAGTCATGCTTGTAGGAGAGAATGTCGGGTTGATGCAACAGATTCACACCATTAATTGACATTGATATCAAACCATACACTGATGAATTTTGCCCAATTAGTGATAGCCGCAAGAATTACACTATGATTGAAGTAAAAATTCATATTCATTGTCAAAGGTCTTCCAATGGATTGCATTCTTTTGTTGTAAAATGTAACGAGGGGAAGCAATGGGCGATAAATTCCAAAGGCCCCAACAAGGGGTTTTAATTGGGGCTCAATCTATATTTCGATTCACAAGTTCAATGGAAAAAACAGTTTTTGGGACTTCGTTTGCAAACAAAAGGTTTTGAGAGAATTACAGATGGAACTCTTTCTGGTTAAATACATCTTAATACTCTATTCGTTCGCATTCGTTTCACGTTCTATATATATATATATATATATATATAGTTCTATATATATATATAAACACCAAACACAAAAGCAGGAAATATAGTAGTGCTATTGCAATGGCTAAATGTAATCGAAGTTGTACAAGAAATGCTGCTCGGCTCCTATATTTCGTATATATAGTGTTACCAGCGAGGAATGTTATACAACATATCAACGCGCAAACACTATTTTTTGCTAAAGAGTTTTGACAAGCCGCAAAAGACTCTGATCTTCTCCCCCATATATAGTTACACTTTGCTAAACGCTTTCTTTCCTTCTTTTTCTAGCTCTAAAACGCAGAACCGGGTTTACAAGATGTATTGATGGAAAAAAAAAACAAAAAGGAACTTCGGCTTAAACTCAAAGACCCCATTCCACGTATTAAGAAGGCAAAGCTGGAAGAAGAAGACCCCCCCCCCCTTCTTCGCGATCAAATGATCGGACTCTCTGCTTTTTCCCCCACCCAAGTCTATACATGTAATAACTTCCTGTAAGGTCAAAACCCTAAAAACTTACTTCATGCTTGATTTCTTACGGAAGGTTGGGGTCTCAGGATTCTTTGTAGATAGTCGCGAATCTCCGGGACTATTCTTTGAATAAGCGCAGGATAGCTGGGAGAGAAAAAAGAAAAAGCAAATCACAAAGAATCAGAATGGGAATGAAGATACTGGGCAGAAAACAAAACACAAAGAATCGGAATGGGAATGATCTATATCTATATATATATAAATCCATATATCTAAAGACCAAGACTCAGTTAGGGAAAAAGACAACAAAACCAACCCATTCATGGCCGCCATCTGTTTATGCTGCTCTAAAATGAATAACACGCAGGTATGACGCAGTGACAGCGCGTGGTACGCTTCTGCCAGGTCATACACATTTGCTACGTTCTCAACAGTTAGATCCTGGGGGCAATTCATGCAAACTCTTTGTGAGCTAACGATAACCTTTCTGTTTCAAGTGGAAAAGAATCTACTAGCAACATGTAGATAGATACTAGATAGAAAAATGGAAAAAATACCTGTGCAATTGCATGTTCGCATAGGCGTTTCAAGCCCTCGAGCAAGTACTGATCTGCTGCCCTGAGGAGGTCTTGCGCTAGATCACTGGCCACCTCCACGTTCCCCGTGTATATGAACCTGATGGGGCCACCCCAGATTCATGAGGAGCAAAGCCAACCTTTTGAATCCATCATCCATATAAAAAATGACCACAGTATTGCGCACCTCATCATTAACTCGAAGACGTTCCAGCTTATGTTGGGAATCTCGATGTCCTTTGCTTCCTTTTCCTAAACCACATGATTTTGTATTTGAGGGAACTTTAGGTCAAACCTTCCTCGTCTTCTGACCAATCGAGTTGACAAAAGGGATTATTGTGCATGGACGAAACCCTACCCTATATCCTCCATCAAACATCGCACGAAACGCATCCGATGAAGCAAGGAGCGCAATACGGTGGGCGTAGAACCTACTCCCTACAGCAAAGAAGCACACACAAGCAGTACAAACATACATATTATCAAGTGGGCTATATATTGAAAACAAGATTTGAGTGCGGGCCAAACATACCTTCAACTAAAAAGGTCACATCTGACAAAGTGCTGTTGTTGACATATCTCTCTCCTAGATAGACCTACGTTCCCCCAAATGTTTGATAAATATTCAATGTAGGTTTGTGTTTGGCTCTTTTATAACAATATGGACCGTTATTCAACAATGCAATCACCCTACACAATACAGGCATGCAATAGCACATATGAAGTAATGACATCCAAATAAAAGCACAGTACATTAGCAAATGACAGTATAAGAAGTGGACCTGAGGAGGAGGTGGTGGTGGAGCAGCATCAATGGGTGACAACGCTGTGGCCCTCTTCACCAGAGTGTACAGTGCCAACGCTCCATCACGTTGCTGCTTTGGATTTGAAAAGCTACTCAAAAGACCCAAAAGTATTTCCATCCCTGAAGTCAATTTCAGATAGGAACGTTTACCACATAACTCTCAATTCATCTCAAACATCTTATCAAAGAGAAAGACATAAAAATCGCCACGTACCATTATTCTCTATAAAGATTGTGCGCTGATCATCAGGAAGACACAAGTGAGATAGTGTTAATGCAACCCTCCTCTGCACACTTTTGTCAGGGAGGCGCATCAAGTACAACAGATGCTTAAGGACCTGATGACAGTGAAAAACCTTCTTTTGTCTCAGAATGCAAGGAAGCATACAAAATGATTGGCAAAGTGAGAATTTGTCGGGAAGATTTATGTATATTTTCTGAGACCATACCGGCCCATGTATATTTTCCTCAAGCCTCTTGAGTGTCTTTGCTACACAATCTTTTGAAGCCTGCAACATTGAAATACCACATTTACAACTCATATGATTCCAGAACTTGTGCCACCGTTTATCAGCAGAAAAGGTAATCAAGAATAGGGGACTCATCCAAAAGGAGGCCCACAAACAGTAATATTACAAAAGCGTGGCCAGTTGCTTGACAGTGTGGGTCAAGTTATTTGTTTGTATTTGAAACACCCTTCAGCCACATGCACTTCCCTAAGAACATGATGTTTCTAAGAGAGAAAGAAAAGGAAAAGACAACGAACAAACATATTGATCACCAAATCCGTTTGTACCTGCACAATTAGATCCCCATCTTGGAGCCTTTGGACACCGCCTTCCTTTACAATATCAGAGACATTATCCTGAAACACACTATAAAACATGAGCTTATCCTTTCAGTTGAAAAAAGATAGTAATCGACGTGCACATTATGCCCTTTCAAAATTAATGTAGAAGGAGAATGTAAGTAATAACCCCATTTTCAGCCAATCCATATAATGCAAAGGCGGCATTATGCTGCAACGATCCATTTTTGGAATCCAGAAGCTCCAGTAATGGTTTCAACCCTCCATCATGCACTATCCCAGCTTGATTATGCTTGTTCTGCTATAGCAAGGAATCATATAGTGGTGAATTTTTGAGCAATTTTAGGAAAGGATGAACACCGTTCTACTCAACTACCTGTGCTAATCGTCCTAGAGCAAATGCCGCCATCTCTCTCAACTGAGGATCTGCAGCTTCAAGCATCTGAATCAGTGGTCTAACAGCACCCCTCTGCACTATGTGAACCTGAATTAAATGATACAACACACCCAATCATGCAAAGAGCTAAACTTAGACAACACAGTGAAGTATACACCACCTTGCATTCAGGATACATTGTAGCTTAAATAGTTAAAATGAGACAGCAAAGTGAAGTATATACCACCTTGCATTCAGGATCCGTTGTAGCAAACTGGCCAAGCAGAAGGGCTGCCTCTCGTTGACTTTCTTGGCATCTAGAGCTGATATAAGATAATGAATTTTATTAAATAGTTGATAGGTTTTAGTTAGAAAAACAGACTAGCAATTCGTCCTGTAGAGGCAACCTTAGTAAGCCAATGACAGGCTGCAAAGCTCCCGCTTGCAATACTTCTTTTTTGATGTTCACCGAAGAATGCACAAGGTTTCCTATGACTCCGACCTGACATCATAAAAATAGACCACGTCTATACTCACATCACCCTTAAGATTGGGAAAGAATATAGTAACCCACAGAATACTAAGACTATCTGCAGCACAGCTAAAGCACAATCAAAATTCTCAGCCTACAAAAATAATCAGATCTCAAAAAATTGAACTCATGAGAAAGAATACCAATACCAACAACATTAAAAATAACAGCTAAGCATGCCCGGGCTTGTCATCTCATCTAATTTATATCTTATCAGTAGGCTGAGAAGTTCATGCTCTCAGTTTTATGGAACTTTAGAAATTTGGAAGCTATCGGTCTATCCTTCAGTAATATGCTGGATTAGTCTTCTTTATGTCAATTAAAAATTTTGAAATCTATCAATGCCTATTGCAATCAATATTTACTCAACCTACCAGATCATTGTCCCTTCCGATCATAAGATACCAGTGCTAGAAATGTTGTACATTTTTTTAAGCACTAACATTATAGCAATCATTACAATCTTCTGATTTTTATTGGTGGAATTCCCTGACTTTAAAGAATCTCAGTTCAGACTTCCTCGCAATCACATTTACACCATGCTCAGAAAGAAATACATGTCAATCACATCCTGTATTTCTAGGTCAACATCTAGGCCTCAAATACAACTAAACTTTATTTGACAAGTATACGCCAATTTCACAGATTTTTGTGAATCACATAGTGGATTCACATTGGATTTATCTACTATGTCACAGAAATATCAACCTACCAAATGAAGAATAATTTTTGTGAATTTCTTTACACAACTGATTCACAGTCTCCAGAATTTCCATGGTGAGAACTTGTTTTAAACATAGCGTATAGGACAAAAACTTGCTGATTATTTCCCAATTAATCAAAAGTGTATGATATTTAGTTTCTTTCTGCCATAGTCTCAGTTTCATCCTGTCATCTTATTGTGTACTGAGAATAAACACTCCAATGTCAGTAACTTCAATAAATTAAAATTCTAAAATACATGCATCCCCATTGAGGCTAATGTAACTGGGTGTAGAAAAGATACACAAACTAGGTTTAAACTAACACGGAACAAAGCCATCTGTGAACCTACCGCTTCATAATGAATACCGATGTCCTCAGATCGCAACATGAATATAAGCGTTGGTAGAGCGTTGTGCTCCACAATCTGTATAAGGACAATAAATTTTCAAGGTGGCAAATGCTTAAAGAGAAATAAAGAGAGGAGAATGGGACTCGAACTTATTTCACTTTCATAAGGAATTCTAACAGATGACTAAAGAATTCTAACAGAGGCAAAATCAGGACAAGAATGGATGATGCAGTAATTTGTTACAGCATAGAAGTGAATATGACATTACATATATTTCTTTCTATAGCTACAAAAACAATAGCTAGTCATACTCCATCCCAAAAACATTTCCACCTCAAATTGCAGAAAAGCTATTGACAAAGGAAGTTGAAACACCTTTACCTGATTTTTGTTTTCCTCATTTTTAAAGGCTAGAGTTCGTAGAGCACCAGCTGCAGCTCGTTGCACCTTGCAATCAATGGATTCCAACAACTCCACAAGAGGAGGGATGCCTCCCTCGGTTCTGGGGGTGGAAAACAGTGAGCCTCACACATGAAGACAGAATTACAAAAACAACCTTCATGTACTAATAACCTTAAAAATATGAATTAGAACTCAAGTATCCATTAGGTATATTGCCTACCGCCTACTTTTATGGGCAAGATCCAGCAGAGGTACTACCTTACACGGGTTTTGATACTGCTGTTTTCATGAGCAAGACTAGTGATAGCATCAGCAGCTCTTCGGATCACACCATTCACGATGCGTGCATTTGAATTACTAGCTTTTCTTTTTAATAATGCCACAAGACAAGATAAAGCTCCAGCATCTGCAATATGCCTTTGATGTTCAGGCTACAACAAAAGATTTGTCAGTATGGATCTTCAGCTAGATGATCAAGCTAAGAAAATACAAGAAAAAATATAGTAATTGCATGGAGTCCCATATAAGAAAAGCTTAAGAAGAGAATATAACAAGATACCATCTCACAAAGTATTATCGGTAATGCTATAGAAAATGATGATTCAAGGAACTACACTACCTTTACAGCGAGTAATCCCAAAGCAAAAGCAGCATCTTTCTCAACCTCATGTTCATATGCAATAGATCCATCTTCTTCCTCGCTGATTGGTGCACGTAGATGTTGTACCAAGGCATCAACTGCACCTTCCTCTACAATTACTTCAACATTCTCCTCTGCCAAGTAACCAAATTAGTCATTATACATATTCAACATGAAAAACGTTGATGAGAATCCTTCAGCAATAAGCTTTCTATCACACAATCTCATTTTAAACAGTTGACAGATTGCAACGAACCCTACTGAGGAATGAGTCAAAATTGATGTCACTTTACTACTTATAGTCCAAGACAATGGAAGAGGTTACTGTGAGGACACTATGCAATGGAAGAGGTCACTGTGAGGACACTATGCAATGGAAGAGGTTACTGTGAGGACACTACGCAATGGAAGAGGTTACTGTGAGGACACTAATCAACCATGTTCTTCCCATAGATGAGCATTGTCTAAAGCAATGCTAATTCCTTGCATCTTTTGGAATAGTATTGCTTCTGGAATGTATCTGCTTGTAATTCCTGATTGTTAGTTTGAAAATAATGGAAATACCAACGCTCCCTCTTTTGCAAACAGTTTCTCAATGAGAAGAACTTTAACATCTGAACAAAGTATCCTGTTCTTGCTCCTGAAGTTCCATATTCATAAATCGCATTCAGGATAATGGGGTCAGAAGATTAAGGTGAGGTAAAAACATTCATTTCAACGAAAAGAAAAATTAAGATTCATTGTGAGTGAGCATAAAATATTCACTCTTAAATAAAGAGATTTTGTTTTCTTTGGAATCCTTTAGGAGTTCCAGTCCATGCAGATGATTGATGGCTTGTATAACTGTCTACAACAGCATGAGGTCCTCAATTCTCCAATTGGACTGCCAAAATTACTTCAGATAGATAAGACTCAAGTGAAATGCTCCCACCACTAGAAACCACAAATCTATTGGTTATATAATGACGTTTGTCCACAAGTTCAGGATTTCAACCATCAATACAAATTGACGATCTTGATTCTTAATTCACTGAAAGATAACTCAGGCAGAGTTGCATAATTATAGCTCATGGAGGTCCTTACAAGCATTCCTTGGGTAGATTCAAAACAGTGCACCTTTAATAGGTTTAAACATGTGTACCTAGCATAGGTTTGAATAACACACCTTGTATATATTTAAAGAGCCATAGATTTGGAGAAAATCCTCATGCCAAATGGAATAACGGTTCAACTAATTGTATCCTTAATAGGTTTTCATAGTTCAGATAATCCTGCATTCTCTAGCCTCAGACAAATACTTCTGTTCCAGAGGTCTAAGTCCTTGTACTTATGTACAGAGAAAAGTTCCTTCCAAAGGTTCAGCCATGTGCAGAGATGTGGACAGTCCTCCCTTTGTGTCAGTTAGAACCATACCCATTGGGTATGTTCCACATGCATGTTCAACAATCAGACCCTTGTGTACATTCAAAAAACTTACCTCAAGTAGTTTTTAATAACCATGCACTGTGTAGGATGAGCTTAATTGTCCTTGAATCAGTGGATCTAGGTCCAATCGATCGCATCTTTGCTAGATTCAGACAGTCATTCAACGCGTAAGTTCAATCAACAATTTCTTGCGTAGGTTCAAATACTATTCCCCGTTTAGATAAAGATATGTCCTAGCATGGATAACCTTTGAACAATCAAACCTTTACTACTTTTGGAATTAAAAGGATGTGAGAAAGCATAAATTTGTGCTTAGTTTCACACATGGATACCATGCATAGCTTCCAAGAACGAAAAGAGCATGCCCTTAAATACCTTACAAGAATCAAACAAAAAAACATTTGCCTCAATCAAGGAAATCATACCTTGTTTAGCAAAATCTGCTAGAGCATGAGCAGCTTTCCTAGCAGCAAGACGGTCAGATTCCGATGCCGAAATCGAGGCCTTTAAGATTTCAACATGAGCTCTTACATCAGTTGAGAGAGAACAAGTGTTGGAGCCTTCTGCTTGAGGCTCCGTCACAAGATTTGTATCCGCCAGTTTCCTCTTGTGGCCTTTCCTCTCCGTGGCTGCTAAGAACTTCGAATCCATCCGATCGTTGCCAGAGAAGGGCCTCGTTTCCATGTATTAAAAGATTCCAGAACTGAATCTTTCCCTGTGGTACCAGCAGCAATCTCCCGTCAAAATAACACGCACATGATCCGTGTAACAAAAGACTCAAATACCGAATTTTTACCGTCTATATGCAGAAGTTCATTTACTACTACACAGAAATTATGAATTCGCAACATGTGGATAGAGTTAAAGAGATGCTTAAATTCCGTTCCATGGTTCAAAACACAGCTTTTCAGAAACAAGGGACGGGAAAGACAGAACAAACAAGTGTGCAGAAGAAGAAGGAAAAAAAGTGCCTGATTCTGACGACTTTTTCTCAAAGCTTGAGCATCGCATCAATAAAAGCTTTGAAGTTGTGTTGATTCCGACCAGATTATCGCAACCATGTGTCTTGAACCTGCTCAAGCGTAGATCGAAATGGAAGATGCAGAAGCTGAAAGCCTCAGATCCTGCGCAAGTCGTCGAAACCCTAGCACTTCATGTCGATCGATCCGAAGTCTCTGTGTATCGAGACCGCAAAGGAAATCCGTTAGATCAGAAGACACCGAAGAAGAGAGCCGCGAACCGGAACGAAGCATCTATGCACCGTACCGACAAAACCTAGCGCGGAAGCTGCTGATTTGAAACGCCAGCAGACTGATTTGATGGATGGAGCCCGAAATCTGTGGCGGTAGAGAGAGGGGGGGGGGAGGGGGGATGATAAAAAGGAATAAAACCCGACAGATTCAGGCGAAGAAGAAAACAACGGTGAAGGCGAGAGGCGGATCTTCGAACGCTCGCCCGCTTTCTGCAGACTAAGAACAGGAAGAACAAAAAAAAAAAAAACAAAGGGATGGATTTGGATGCAGACCCGAGAAGACGAAGTGGAAGCCTTCCTAAATCTTCCTGCTTTGTGTCTTTCTTGGTAGCTGGAAGAGAGGGAGGAGCACGCACCACGACGACGACGAAGACGGCGACGGCGACGGCGACAGCGACGACGGCAGCGGCGACGGCGACGAAGAAGAAGAAGAAGAAGAAGACGAAGAAGAAGAAGAAGAAGGGAATCTACAGCACGGAGAGAGCGCGAGAGATAGCAGCGATACGGACTTCCCGTTTCGTTTCTGCGCAGGTATCGCTGGCTATGGCGAACAGGAAGGAACGGGGGACGATGACGACGGCGACGACGATGAAGACGACGATCAAGACGACGAGAAAAGAAAAGAGAGAGAGTAGAGTGTGTGTGCGAAATGTGTGTGTTGTGTACACGCATAATATGTGTGTAAATTTGTATATGCGTCGAGATCTGTTTGTTTGTTCTCGTGTAAATCTCGGTATAAAAAAGATCTGATGATGTGCTCGATTCGATGCGTTTGCGTCGATGATCCGATCTCGGTTAAGGCTTGATTATGCTCGATTTTTCTGTATGCGTCGATCTGATCTCGGTTAAGGCTTGATTTTGCTCGATTATTTGTTTGCGTCGATCTGATCTTGGTTAAGGGTTGATGCTCGATTATTTGTTTGCGTCGATCTGATCTCGGTTAAGGCTTGATGCTCGATTTTTTGTATGCGTCGATCTGATCTCGATTAAGGCTCGATGCTCGATTTTTGTTATGCGTCGATCAGATCTCGGTTAAGGCTTGATGCTTGATTATTTGTATGCATCGATATGATCTCCGTTAAGGCTTGATGCTTGATTTTCTGTGTGCGTTGATCTGATCTCGGTTAAGGCTTGATGCTTGATTTTTTGTATGTGTCGATTTGATCTCAGTTAAGGCTTAATGCTCGATAATTTGTTTGCGTCGATCTGATCTCGGTTAAGGCTTGATGCTCGATTTTTTGTATGCGTCGATCCGATCTCAGGCAAGTAAAGACTGGATATGCTCGACTTGCCTGTGTTGATTTGAGATCTCAAAAAAGACCTGATGCTTGATTCGTTTGCGTTCCATTTTGCATTCATATGATCGCTATAGACAAGATGCTCGATTCGTGCGCGATGATCTGATCTCGAGAGACCCAATGCTTGATCTATATGCATCGATCGATCCATGTGATCTCTGTAGACATGTTGCACGATCTATATGCGTCGATCAATCCTTGTAATCTCCATAGACCTCTCACACAATTTGCATGCGCCGATCTATCCATGTATTCTTGATAGACCTATTGATGTATATGTATGCATCAATCTGTCCATGTTATCTTGGTAGACCTAATGGGTGATCTGTATGCACCAATGTATCCATGCAACCTTGGTAGACTTGATGTAGGTAATGTATGTGTTGATCTATCCATGTAATTGTGGTACACTTGATGGCCGATCTGTCCATGCAGTCTCAATAGACCTGAGTGCCGATCTATATGCATCAATCTATCCATGAGACCTATCCATGTTATCTAAAAAGACCCGATGCTTGATCAATATGTGTCGATCTATCCATGTAATCTCATCAACCTGATGCTCAATTTGTACGTGCCAATCGATTCCCATAATGTCGTAGATCTCCCAGGGTCATCTGTACTGCATGCATCTCGTGTTCCGCTTGGCCCATTCTGCATGTGAAGCGGACGAGTGCGAACATCGCAGCAACAAGAGGGAAGCTACTACAAGAGATGGGGTATTGTCACATGTACCATAAAATAAAGAAGGGGAATCAAGGGTGACAAGTATTTGCAGGACTTGCACTCGCAAAACTGCGTTTGCCCTTCCTAGCAGTCTTCCTTCTGGTTGGTTTGGAAAAACCGATGCAATCAAGGAGAAGACATTATGCGTCTAGAATTCGTCGGCGTAGTCGTTGGAAAGGAAGTATATAAACTTACATCAATTGTGTAGAATAGCACCACAATTCCTTCAAAGCAATTAACTCTCTTGCTAAGCCCTACATTTGTTGATAGAAGTTAGTTGAATACATGTACATTTTAAGAATAAGAATGAAATTGCTAAATGAACAAAATATATTACCAGCAATGATTTACATCTAAACTCATGAAGATTATTTACCATTGATTTGAACGTGATTCAAAACTAGTCTTTTCAAATCATAGTGTCCTGTTAGATTCTTTTTCTTGTTCTAATCCCGATTTGAACCCTAAACCTTATCCAAAACCATGGGAATTTACAAGATGTATTGTGATTCTATTTCTATTTCAATATTTCAAAACCTATGGTTATAAAATAAAGTAAAATAAAAAGTTACCCCTAGAACAATGCTATTTGCACTGAAGACATGGAATTCTTAGTAGATCCACTTTTTGGAAAAAATCTCCAAGTATGGTTCCTATGCATCGCGAGGAGATTGATTAGATTCATCCAAGATAAACGTAATTATCGTATGTTATATAGGATCCATCCATACCTCGTATACATTTACAGCACTTCTCAGCTTTAGCTTATCAATGGCCTTGTAGATTTCAGTTTGGATTGCTACATCAAAGGAAACCCTCTCCCCAAGCAACTTTATAACTATAGGTGACACTTATTTTAGAAGACATTATTTGAATCAACACCTATGTTACCAAAAAATGAGAAAGCTAGCCACAAACAAGGTCAGTCTACATAATGTACTACTCTTAAAATCTTCTGATAGGTATAGATAGATATAGATGTAGATAAATAGAAGCATATTATATATATGTATCTAGACATCCTTCATCCTAATACAAGTATATGATTAGAATGTCTATCTCCATATGAATGCACACTATCATTTCAATGTATACATAAAAGTTTATTCCTAAATAGGAAGTACTAAATGCACACAGCTTAGATCTTTTCGAGAAGAACAAATTCAGGCAGAGATCTCACAGTGTTTAATGTAGACCATGGTATCCACATTATCCACATCAGAAAGAGCTTGGAGAAACCTGAAGAATAACTAAGAACAATTTTACTCTTCATTGTTTAGTCGTGACGCTTCAAGGAATAAAAAAACTCTGAGTGTATCTACAAGCACTAATTTCACCATTTGGTGTTTCCTTTAACTAACAACCGTGAATGTACGCTTGATGGAGGCTAAGCAGCAGAAGAAATGGAACAACTAAAGGATCTTCAATTTTCAAACCATAGGCTTTTATACTGCATATATATTAGGAATCTGGCATATAGTAAAACTCACCTGATATATGATAAGGATGTCTGTCCTCTTGCATAGTTGATTCTCTCACAGATTGTTTGTCGGATCTTTTCAGAGTTGAAGGAGCTTTCAACAATCAAGGTAATACCATTTGGAAATTAAACGGCCACAGAAAAACTTGAAATTGAACTTTTCACAGATAGACTTAGCCAGTAGCATGCGATTGTAAATGTACTGGCAACAAGAAGCCGATCTGATACAGCATAGAAGCAATCTTGGAGTCTTCTCTTCCATGATAAGTTTGTCTGACATGCACTGATTTTTACAAGAAGAAAAATAACAATAAAAGAGCTACTTGTCTTGACACTTAAAACAGCATCTTTAAACAGCAATAAGGGTCTACGAATGAAAAGAGAATAGAGAGCTTTGAAACCACAACCTCGATGCTGATCAGGAGAGTAAGGTAAAAAAAATTGAACCTTGTCCATAATAGCTTGTTCAACCACATTCAAACGCAAAGCAGATCTTCCAACACCACCAACAATAGCAAAATCCCATACATTCAGGATCTCGCTGTGTGTGCATGCAGCACCGAGTACAGCATCAGCTGCAGATGTAAACTTGTGTCAAATTGTTATGAAAGCGAAGTAAATAAAGAGTGTTTGGGCTAATATTTCCTTTGTGTAACCACAGGTTTACATCAACTGAATAAAAGGATTCTAAAACAAATGAAAATTTCCGTGCTTACATTTCCTTTGAGTAACTACAATCTTTCTATCAAATTATACCACATCATTATAGATGTAAGCTTCTAGAGCGAACACAAAATTTCTAGAGCACCATTTCCTTTCTTTATCTAAAGCAAGCTAACTGTGTTCTTCTTTCTCTAAATCAAGGCCTCCTCAACAAAGTCTTTGCGTGGTAGAGGATGAACCTTTTCTTGCAACCCAGATTTCATAACTACTATTTGTTTGCTTCTCTGAAGAATATGCCATTGTGAAAGTCCAAAAAGGATACTAAGATTCCGAAACTGTTGGCTTAACTGACTATTGTAATTGTCTTCTAAGAAGCATTGCTTAGATACAACTTTCTATTCATTTCCCAGTCTTAGCTAGACTGTACAAACTAAGTCGTTAATCCTTCCCGTAGCAAGCTTCATTCATAACAGTTGTGAAGTCGCTTTAATGATCCTTTTTCTAATGGGGGGTTTAAGCTTACCTATTACCGCTTTATTTTCTTGAGAGGAGGTGATGAACATGCTTTGGAGTGCTGAGGCCATGAAGGCTCGGCAATATTTGATGCAATGCGTTTCAAGCAAAGATCTCACTGCAAGATCATTGATAAGAGAACTGTAGGAAGAAAATTCAGGAGATTATACGCTAAAACAAAAGAACACATGGATGTTTATGAGCTGCCGTACTAACTGGTAGTAAAATTTTCTAACATGAGATTTGGAATTTCATGGTTAAAAAAAAAACTTTTTGTTACCTGCGTAGAATTAAGCTTTGATCTTCAAGCTCCCATAGCTTCTGCATGATTTTCACATATAGGGAGGCACAAGTCTCGGATTTCAATAACACAGACGAATGGCTGTAGAGCTGTCATTCAAGCAAGGAAATCGCAACAGTGAGACTAAATCACATAGTGAAAGGACAGCGTAAAACAGAGAAGAGTTTAACACAACATTGAAGCCATGAAACTGGAATTCCGAGACAATAATGGCGAGCAAAACACAAAATCAGAGTAGGAAAAAATATTGCCAAGGAATATTGTCAGCAAGCAATGAAATAATCTATGTCACCGCCTGGATGAGCTGCTCGGCAGTTCGCGTTTCTTCAGGTAGTTCATCTTCAGAAGAGCCAACGTAGGACACGAGAAGATCGTCGTGCAGACGGCGCAGATTTTCTGCATGGGGGAAACGCACGGCCGAAAGTTTTAGCCCAGACAGGTTGCGAGTAGGATGCGGAACGGCTGCCGAAACCGGGACGAAACGGGGCAGAAGAAGAAGGAGGAGAGAAGCCCGCTGTACCGGTAAAGATGGCGAGCCAGTAAGCGGCCACGGATGAAGACGAGGAGGAGGAACATCGGAGATGGAGATGGTGAAGGAAAGGCGTGATGTGGTGCTGCAGGAGCGGGGTCTCGTTGTGGCGACGCCCGAATCTTGAAGAAGAAGAAGAAGAAGAAGAAGAAGAAGCCTGCGCCGCCATAGCTCGCTACCTCGAGGTCGAGTCGCTTCTCTTTCTTCTACAACTAAGAATTTCGAAAGGGAAAATTTTTACCAACAATCTGAAACTACAAATTAATTTAACGCTCCGTTAATTGATTGATTGATTAACACCAAATCAATCAATCACGAGCTCGATTAACGTCGTCGACTTGATCATTCGATTCATACCGAATTAACACGTCAATCGATCGATTAGATTCGGAATCCATCAATCTTTGTTAATCGAATATAGCAAGGGAATCGCAATCAGCGGGAAGCGATTAGGAATAAAATCGATCGGCGTTATATTGACGGGACTCATTGGGTGTTAATTTTTAGTGGAAGCTAAGAGTAGGCGTTAATTTGTACTTTTTTATTTATTTTTAGTAGGCGTTATAATGTAATTTATAATTTTGTTAGACGTTTTTTTTCGGCAATTCTCCCAATTCTAAAACAAGTACACTTAAATATGATCTATTATCTTCTAAGAAAATTAGCAGAAAAAACGATTGACAAATTTATTGTTTACAATTTAACACCCGCTAAATTTTAAATTTAACGCTATTTTTTGGTGCTCATTTTTTTTATAAGAGGGTTTAGGTTTAGGGTTTTAGGATTTAGGGGGTTAGGGGTCAAGGTTTAAACCAAGGGTTTTCAATGTTGACGTTTAAGGTTTAGGGGTTACTTAAAACATTTTGATTCAATGGTATTTGCCCTTGCTCTTTGCAGAGTGCTGATTGTCTCTAGATTATCTTCGACATTAGTTGTCCATTTCTGAAGCATTGGCCACAACAGTTACAAAACATTTGGATGCGATCTAAATGCTAATTCATTTGAGATTTGTACACACAATCGCATCGATCTCTTGGCATAACATGGTCAGTCGAGCATGGGGATGCATGTAATTGGTGAAATTTTTTCTGGGATCGATACACGTGTGCTCATGTAGCTCTTGCTCTGTGGATGCTAGACACCTTCCAAAACGATACGCATTACAATGATGTGGTAACCATTGGATTAATAAGATCATTTATTTGCATTTGGAAGCTTCAACTTCATTATTACGAATATTGAAACATACTCTTCGCAACGTGACCAAGCTTCGAAAACAATGCTACGTATATTGTAAGCTCTCATGCTAATTTTTCCGAATTGTCTGGGAAATTCGTCTAAGGAAAGAAGAATTAAATCTATGTGGTTCTCTTCTCATTAGAGATCAATAAAACTATGATAAAAAATGCATATGGAAAAGAGCTGAATGATCCGAGCCCATCTATCACTGTTCCATCGTGCATAACACATTCGAGATCTAACATGCGTTCATCATATGATAAGAAGAACACCATCAGATGGAGCTTCTGAAGATAGCAATAGAACTATCCACCCAAGAGACCAGCTGAAACACAGCGCAAATCAATTTTGGAGCGGTTTCTCCGCAGAGCTGCAATCCAAAAGAACCAGGTTTCCTTACACATTCTACAGTTTATCCACTACTACATCTCTCCACCATATCCATGGAAAAAAAAGGATATAGTTAGAAAAGGCATCATTATTATGAAACAATGTTCTTCTCTACATGTCAAGAAAATCATTGTGGCCATCCACAACATTAAAAGGATGGCTCAACATCTTATTCTTGCAGCCTCGGAATAAGAAAAAGCAAAGCTCATACCAACTTTTTAATAGCTCCTCATTTTTTTGGGGTATTATATATATAAGCAAAAGGCCTTCGAACGAAGAAAAGAAAAAACACTCTTTTTGTGTCTTTGTTTCTTGTTTTTATTTATTTTCCTGACACAGCTGAATGTCTGCAAGCAACTCCCCATACATGCATCACGAACAAGTACCTCACTTCTATACACTGGTCTTACAAGCAAGAACAATGCCAGGAAACCGACATTGATGTATATACGTATGTATGTATGTATGCTTGTGTGTGTGTATATATATCACATTAGTGTAATTAATTAGATGTATTAGAATATAACTTGGAATATGAAAAAAACACGGCCTGAACTTACTCTTTCGGCCATGCAAACAAATCCTTAAACCTTGACGACCTGTACCTTTGAACCGATAAAAAAAACTTCATTCTTGCCTTTGAATTAGCTTTTCTCTGCCTCAACCACATTATTTGGGGCTTTCTCTAAGGTATGATCTTTTATTCAAGCGGTTTATGATACGTACTTGGATCCTCTGGTTGACCTCCATGATTTCGGAAAATAGACAACCCGATTGATACTATCCAATGGATTGACCTTTCCAACATGGTTCTTCTCACTCTCGGCTGCAATACAGTGCTTCAAATGTCTGAGTTGCTCAACGCATTGCTTCGCTCTTACATGCTCTCTCCAGAGCCTCGTTGATTTAGCTTGAACATATAAATCGTTGGAACTCCTCTCATAAGCAGACATCCACTTTGCAGTCATATAATCAAGAGTTCTCCAAGGCGGAAGAGGCATTGAATTCTGCTTCAATGACAACTTTGCAGCCTCTGCCATAACTTGCAAGGTTTGCTTCAACTTTTCTGAAGATCCAACAAAAATAACTGGCAGAAGCTTTAATGCTGCTGCATAGGAATGTGTAGGGCGAGCTATTTCAAATTGGCTTAAAAAATCCACATCCACAATCAATCGATCTTGATCAGCACTTAACGATTTCTTCTTACTGCTGTCTAAGACAACATCGATATACTCATACTCACCTGAGAAATTCAATGCCAAAAAAGAGATCAAACATACAAACCTTAACTATACCAATACACACACACGTACACATCAATCAGCTATGAGGCAAAATCTCGTTTTAAAATACATTAAGGCCGGGGCAATGGAAACGCTGAAAATATAGAATAACAAAAAAACAATGGAAACTACAAGTAGACGCATACCTCCTGGTAATTTTCCCGAGTTAGCCCATTTTGAGCTGCAAATGGCAGCATCGCAGCCTGCAAGTCTGAGGTGCTTTACAAATAATCTACGTATGCATCCTCCATTGCATTCCATGCCTTTCTTGTTACAGATCAAATCATTCTCCTTTATGGAGAGAGAAAGCACGGTGAGAATATTGACAAGCTCTTTTTCTGCCGGAGCAATATTTGATTTCAGTGCCTGCCAGCCGCATTGAAGAGCAACAATTAGCGCACAGTACAAGAAAACGAAAAAAGAGTTCTTTTTTGGCCCTCGACAACTGATCAACAGCTATTGAAGTTAGCAAAAAAATGACTTTTTCTAGATTAAAACAAATGCCTACTCTGTCAAAAGAAAGGAAACAAGTCACAGTTTCATCATATTCCTCTTTCTTTCTCTGTTCTGAAAGTAAAAATATAACACTCGTACCTGAAGAGTCTCAAAAAGTTTAGGTCCACTAGTTATGCCATTCTCACCATCACTGCTCTCGGGGAAATCTGACCCATAACTCCCATTTTCCATGAAATCGTGGACCATTGCAGCCAAATCATGTTCGCTTTCAGCACTACCATGAAGATCAGATGAGAACTGTGAAGTCAAATGATAATGACCCTGGTTTCGGACTTGATCATAGTTATATAACAGCAATTGGTTTGTGCGTTGATGTGTAATTCTCGGTCCCTGCTCAGGTAATGTGAAGGTCCTTTCATCTGCATCGTACCTCACAGAAGTAGCTTGCTGCAGGGGCATACGCTTAAAGTCCGTGGATATGGTGGAGGAAGGAATGTGGGAGGTAAAAGGAAATTGTACAGGACCAAAATTAAGGGCATCAGCATCCCTCAAATGGTGTGAGAGGAGGCCGGGCATGCCTTTGGCTAGTGCCAGGAATGATTTAAGGTATCAATTGATCCAATCCAATCCAGCTATTAGATTTTTGTTAGAAGTATAGAGAGATATCAAGAATGCTTGATTTGCGATATTGAGAAGATAGAAATAATGCTTTGATATACCTGTGATATCTAAAGATCAATAATTCGTTGATATACCTGTGATACCAGAAGATATCAACAAATACCTGTGATATCAGAAGATATCAACGAAACCTTAATAATCTAGCAATATTGGGTGATATCAAGAGATGCCAGCAATGCTAATTATGCCGAGGAAGTGCAAATATCCTTGTTAATAAAAAACTTCACTATGGTGTCCCTCTCTCTCTAAATGCTATTCGTCTTCACTATAAACCTGCAAAAAGAAGATAAATTGTACAGTCCTTAGCAAGCCTATATCTGAAACAAAACTGCAGAAAAGAATCATGATAAAAACGAAAGGAGGACTGCAAATATGTGTGTGTGTGTGTGTGTGTGTGTGTATAATTGAAACAAAACTGCAAAAAAGAATCGTGACAAATAAACGGAGGACTGCATAGAGAGAAAGGTGAGCAGGAAGAATCAGAATCACAATTGCTTGGGAAGGAATTTTAGCAAGAAAAGCGTTCTCTCACCTGTCAATAGGAAATTTGGCTATGAAGTCAAAGAATTTCCAATAAACCTGCAAAAGACAGAAAAACAGATTACAAAAACTACTTGTGAATCACAGAAAGTATTAGAGAAAAGAAAATGCACGCAGAGAAGTAGAAGAAATCAGGCTTTCATTACGTTAAAAATGGCACAAATCCAGCTTTTCTAGAACAAATGGAGCCGTAGTGCCAAGAATAAGAGGATTACAGAAAAGAGAAAATACCAGAGCAGATGTGACGGTGCGAAGATTATGGTGATGTTGAAGAAAAAAATGCAGGAATCAAAGATCAAACTTGGAGCATGTTAGGTTTTCATCACGTTTAAGAAAAGCAAGAGAAGTAAGGAATATGGGTTACAGGAATGAGAAAATATCAGAGCAGATACGATAGAGTGAAGATTATGATGAGAATGATGATGCTAAGGAAAAGAATGCTTGAGAACCAGACTAGGAACGAATTGGACTTTCATTACATTAAAAAATAAAAAAGTTCCCGCTTTTTTAGACCTGTAAATGAAGCATGGGGCCAAGGAATAGGCCAAGGAATAGGGAAATTACAGGAACGACAAAACTATGTTAAGAAAGAATGCTTGAATCAAGCATCAGAGATAGAAGGATGGTGTTTGACGATTGAGAAATCCACGAATAAGAACGGGAAAAAAGGCAAGAAGAGGGAGGAGATGACGATGCGTGGAACATTTGACTCTCAGAAAGCAATGTATATAATTTAGAAAGAAACGTGTTAACGTCTTCCGGAAGCTAAGTCATATCTAACTTATTTTTCTCCCACCACCATCATATCTACTCACTGTTGCAAAGACACGCATATCTTCACATCCTCTCTCTCTCTCTCCTTGTATCATTTCATTACCCTTTCCTTTCTTCTAAGTTCTTCCTTCACTACCTTTTTCTCTTCTTCCTTCTCTTTTTTTTCTCTTTTCCTCATTACTTTCTAATTCTTTAACTAATCTTCTTTCGTATGTTTTCTTCATTCGTGTAATCCTCTCTATCTCCAAACCAGATTTTCTTTAACCTTCCTCTCCCATTCCTTTTCGAAGAAGCCTCTTTATACTTTCCGGTTACCTACAAAGAAAGTAGAAAAATGCTAATATTTTCTTCTGCACGTTGCCTTGTTTTCTATCGGAGAGGTCCTTTCCACATGGCGAGAAGGTAAAACAAACTGTTCGAGTTTTTTATGCTGTTTCTCTTCTGTCAAATTCTATCCAAATTAGAAGCAGACAACAAATGCCAAAAGTTCTTGATGTTAGGTAGCTTCCATTCTGAAATTTTCCTTTCTTACAGTATTAGCATGGAAAAAATGAGCGACCTTTCAAAAACTTTCCTGAATTCTCATCCTATATGAGAGTTCGATTTACAGAGATGAAGGAAATTTAGTTTGAAGTTCCAACTTTCTGTCCGTTCATTCTGCAGCAATATAATTTGTATAGAGCTTCTCATGCTAAACTCCAGTACCTGATCTCATGATCCTAAATATATTCCATGCTTACATTTCTACCTCACATTCTACCGTTCAGAAATATTCTGTGTGAACAAATCGTTTACAGAAGTCAAAATCAATCCAATCCTATGACGAAATGAAGTAATCGCTGTACTTCTCTGGAGTAACTTGTCAATCAGCAAAACAAATCCAAAATTTTACTCTACTTACACCCTACAATACGATCAAAAGGAAATACACTCTAGCATTGTGCTAATCAGTATCGAGTAGTAAAGGAATCCTACCTGACATTCTGAAAAATTCAGATGGAATCAACAGGCAGAATAGAAGGAAAAGGTTAGCAGAAGGGATGTAAACTTCCGAGAAAAATCGATGGAGACGAACTAACTATTCAAAGTATAAAGATATAATTTCAAAGTGATTGTTCATACACAGAAAGCACATCTTGAACCAGATAACATGAAGACTCGCACAAATATACTTCACTCGGCCTACACGTACCTACGTAGATTTACAAATGTGTATAGATATATATACTGTTATTGGTTGATAGTGCTGCGCGCAGAAGCATAGGCATAATGAGCATTGCACGAAAACTCAATACATAGACTCGGAAGTTAGTGGAAAGAGAGATCTACCGGAGAGAATGAGAGGTACTTACAGGCGTTGCCGTGCAAGATATGACAAGCTCTGATCATCTATCTGTGTGCACGGGGATGGAGGTTTCTGCTGATGATGCTGTTTGCGATCAGGGAAGACAAGACACCGATGAAAGAGATAAGGATAAGAACAGGAAGGATATTGATGGTCGTGATGATGGAGGTGATGATTTCGACTCAATGAGCATAGGCATAATGAGCATTGCACGAAAACTCAATACATAGACTCGGAAGTTAGTGGAAAGAGAGATCTACCGGAGAGAATGAGAGGTACTTACAGGCGTTGCCGTGCAAGATATGACAAGCTCTGATCATCTATCTGTGTGCACGGGGATGGAGGTTTCTGCTGATGATGCTGTTTGCGATCAGGGAAGACAAGACACCGATGAAAGAGATAAGGATAAGAACAGGAAGGATATTGATGGTCGTGATGATGGAGGTGATGATTTCGACGACGACGACGATAGGGCCCTGAAACTGAATAGAAAAAGGACGGAAAAGGATATAGAGAGAATGGGAGATGGTTGTGTGAGAGAGACGGATATGGAAGAAGGAGAAGATGTGCTGTTCTCTCTATGGGAAACGAATAACGATGGCCGTATAATCAGAGAGGGACGGGAAACGGAAGAAGCCAAGACAAAAAGAATGCCGTTTCCTCAGCAGGAGATGGGGGAAGCTGGTGAATGAGAATGGAGATGCTATAGGCGAAGCGAGGGGAGGCGGAGCGGGAGATGGTGGCGTGTCGATGGAGAACGGCGCGAGAGAAACGGAAGAAGCCAAACGAGAATGGCTGGCGATGGAGGCGAAGACGAGGAACGCGAGGCGAAGGCAAAGGCGATGAAGGCGATGAAGGCGATGGCGATGGCGATGGCGATGAAGGCGAAGGGGAAGGCGAAGGCGATGAAGGCGATGAAGGCGATGAAGGCGATGAAGGCGAAGGAGATGAAAGCGAAGGCGATGGCGAAGGCGATGGCGATGGCGATGGCGAGGAGGACGACGAAATTCTCTGAGTCGGAGAGGCGATGGCGACGACGACGATGACGACGACGACGACGATGGTTCTCTGAGAGAGGACTGGTTTATGAAGAAGGAAGGAAGGAAGAGAAGGAAGGAAGGAAGGAAGAAAAGGAAGAAGAAGAAGAAGAAGAAGAAGGAAAAGAAGAAGGAACAAAAGAGCCTCTAAATTTAGCGGGGGATCGACCGTCTGTTTTGGCGGGACCGCCATCTAACCGCCTGTCTCTCTCTTACGTCAGCATATCTCCCTCTGGCGTCAGCGTGACGTCATAAATCGGCCGATTTTATGACAAAAACGGAAAACAAAATTCAGATTTTCCCCAGATATTGTAAAACAAAACAACAAAACAAAACTGAATTTGTTTGTTTTTTTTGTTCTTGCATCCACATAAGCAATTTTTTGAAAATAGGTAAAATGGGGAAATTCGGCCAGAAAAACAGAAAAAGGAAATTACAAAAATTAATCTTTATCTTCAGCTTAAGATGAGATTAGTACGCAATTAATTCTGTAAAAAGAGAAGACGTGATCGTTTCCCCCTCATCGCTCTTAAATTGAGTCTCTTAACTACATTCGATTGACAAAAAAGCTCGTAAGTTTTCCGAATCTGATCAATCGATTCACACGTTAATTTTGGTGTTGATCGAATCAATCGAACGTTAACCAGTGAATTAACTCGATGTTAATTTAGCTCACAGTTAATTGATTTGGTGTTAATCAATTAGTCGAGCGATGATTTTAGAACTAGGCATTAATTCGTAAATTTTTTAGTTCCGTGGGCGTTCAAATGTGATTTACGATTTTGTCAGCCGTTTTTTTTGGGTAATTTGATTCCTTACTATTGTACTTGAATATAATTAATTTGATGTTAATCGATCAATTAGACATTACCTTTGAGAGAGAAAGATCAAAATTAGACGTTAATTTGTAATTTTTTACTTTTACCAGGCTTAAAAAAAAATGTAATCAACAAATTGATCAAACAATTTTTTTGGGTAGGTTTTGGAGCCTCTCTCTCTCTCTCTCTCCCCCCCAACCATTTTGTTTGCTTTCAGGAAAAAGAAAAAGAGAAAAAGGTTTGTGCATTTATTTATGTGTGCTTTTGCAGAAGAAGCAAAAAAGAAACAAAAAAGGGGAGAAGTAGTTCATAAGTACATTACATTCCTTTGTTTTTTTTTGGGGGGGGTCAGTTTGTTTGTTTGGTTTTGTTTGTTTTGGTTTTGGTTCTCATTCTATTGATGGGAGTTTGTTAAGAGAAGTCTTTACAAATGAATGGATGTATATGTGTATGTATACATACATACATACATGTATGCATGCATATATACATACATACATGCATGCATGCACACACATACACATACATACATGAGTTTATGGGAGTTTGTTAAGAGAAATCTCATGTCTTTACAAATGGGCTGTATGCATACATCCATGTATCCATACATACACACATACATACATACATGCATGCACACATACATACACACACACATGCATACATACATACACACACACATACACACACACACATGCATACATACATGCACACACACATACATACATGCACACATACATACATACATGCACACATACATACATACACACACACATGCATACATACATACACACACACATACATACATACATGCACACATACATACAAACATATATCAGTGGTCCAGATAGTGCCACCGGATCGTCGCCTCCTTCACATGATCCTCCATGCATGATGTATGCTGGCAGTGCATGCCATCGTACGTATGCACGTGAAGAAAGGCATCGATCCCATGTATCGGGATCGGATCATTCATGCGTTTCGCATCATCCGCCCTCACATGCATGATGGCCTGGGCCCTTTGGGGACACGCCTTGCGGCTTTCAGTCGTCTCCAGATTCGGCGGAGAGGGCCTTTCCGGGGCCTTGCTTGCTCTGGCAAGCAAAGCCTTTAAGCTATGCTGGGTCTTGTTAAAGCCAGCTAGATCTAGCTGGCAGATTCATCGGGGTAGCGAGTACATTCCATCGGGGGGCTTCTCAGGCCAAGCTCTCGATATCTAGCTAGCTTATGTATGATAACAACATGTCGCATTGCCACAACTCGCAAGTTTCGCACTCAGGTTTGGTGCTAATCAGAACCAAAAACATTATCTTGCCATTAGTTAAAAGGCTGTAAAGGTTGTACAACTTATACAAAGAGTTTACACTTTCGTGTTGCTGGTGGCAGGAAATAACCACATAGGTGCTATATAATTTGATCTAGGTACACCATTATTCGTAATATAAAGAAGGGTTATCCTTCCATTCGATATGAAATGCTAGATGTGTTGTTTCCGTCGTTATTTTTAGATAACTAATGACAGAATATTTGTCAAAAAAAAGAAAAAACAGATGTGGATATATTAAGCAGATTAGCCCGTTGTTCCTGTCGATTACATTTTCGTGAAAACGCTCTTTCTAAAGCGGATTAACCCCCACCAGCTCAAACTAACAGAGCCTCCGAATACGCATGTATAAGCGTATATGTACAGATGCAGACAGAGAACGAGAAGGATCCGAGCAATTCGATACAGTTCCACCGATCTGATCTCTGCCGATCGCACATGTGGCCAAATCCTCTCCTTACGGCGCCTCGTCGACGATCGATCAACGCACGTCGATCACAGTGTCAAAGCCATCATCACCATCGCTATCATCATCATCATCACCGCCACCATCATCATCATTGCCGCCATCATCATCATCACCATCATCGTCACTGCCGCCATCATCATCATCACCATCATCGTCACTGCCGCTGTCATCATCATCATCATCCACTTTCCCATGTTGTGTGGTTCTTTCCCCCTTTTGTATTTTTCGTTTCGACACCCCACTTGCCACATGCATTGTGATCATTACAACATATGTATATATAACTATATCCATCCATCCATCTATCTATCTATCTATCTATGTCTATATGCACACATGCATGGATGTCATTCCTTTCTTCTCAAGCTTTGCACACACACCCATGTGTATTACTTTATGTATGCATGTGTGTGTATGTATGTATGCAGTTGTATGTGCAACAACAAACCTCTTGCCTAAGAGTAAAGTTTGTTGCACCAAATCCGCATGCACATGGAATAATATGCTCACAATGCAACTGTGTTATGACATGAAGCATGATAGGATCGATCGCCCAACGATGTGCAATCGAAGCGAACAAACTGGTATGTCAGTTGCTTCTCATGTGTAAGATATGCATTCATACATTCATGCATTCATTCAGTCATTCATGCAGTCATTCATTCATTCATTCATTCATTCATTCATTCATTCAGTCATACATATATAAGCACTCGCGTACTAGAAACCCAATCATTCTTGTCGCTTACTGTTGTCCGAAGAGCTTCCGGGAACGTTCACGAAAGCTTCTTCGAGCGATTACGAGCCGACTTTCAGCGTGGTACACAAGAAGCGGCGAATTTCGCGGTGCTAGATCCGATTCGCACTCGCCCTCGGGCTCATTAAACAACACGGTTTCCGCACACACACACACTGCATATATAGAAATCTACAATGGTCACGGAATCGCGTATATGCACAATAGATTTATCGAGATGTTTTATGCCTGCCCCACGCTTGCGTTTATCTTTCGCGTCTCTTTGTCGGGGCCCATTACAAGTGTCGTGCGCATCGTCAACAAGAAAGAAAGAAAGAAAGAAAGAAAGAAAGCAAAAAAAGAAGAAGAAAGGACTCTTATCGAAACCCTAATTATCTTCTTATTCTTAAGCCATAACTTATGCATATCGTCGTCGATGATTGAGCTTCTTGTTGTTCTTGTTCTTCTTCTTAATCCCTATCAGCAGTGGTATTGTTATGTGTATGTGTGATTAGTAACAAGGACATGATACGTGTGATCGATCGGCTCCGATTCCGATCCTTTCTTCTTTTGTGTTTCTACCCACGTCTAATACGATAATCACTCGATTTGCGGATCAATAAAGAAGAAGCAAGGGGAGCCTTATCGTTGTTGCGTTTTTCGTACACTACAAACGTGTGACACGTATTGCTACATATGAATGTATAATCTATGTATATGTATATGTATATATATACTTATATGCATGTATAATCTATGTATATATATA
>JBBBWG010026756.1:120758-143290 GCA_037176905.1 Azolla pinnata | reverse complement strand
AAGCATTGCTTCTCTCCGATTTGAAGCTATATATCAATTCAGAAAGCTATTGGGATTATATAACCCCGAAGCATATGGTATGAAGCGTACAACAAAGCGATGAAGACAAGCGATACACCAAATTTAACGCAAGGAAACAAGAGGATTCAGTATTTGGTTGGTTACAAGAAGAGATTGTTCATGTATTTGAATGGAGATCTAGGAAATTTTGATCGCATGTTCGATGGGTACAAGAATCCCACATCGCAGAGAGAGAGAAGAGAAATCGCGGCTTACCCTTCCAAACTCCATGATCAGAATATCTCTCTCTATATATATGTACAAAACAGTAGAAGCATATGCACATACAACAAATTCGCAGGGCAAAAGGGGAAGGGTGGCGTGGTACTTCACAGTGGGCTCGAGCGAGCGACACGAGAGTTCCTTCACGTTGGATTTCGGCCCCCGGTGAGTCCTCAGTATCTTGGGAGGGCTCCCCAGAACATCCGGGTTTTTTAACAGGCTAAAACAAGACTATACAGACGGGAGCAGATATGCCCAAGAATTGCCAAATGTAGAGACGATCGTCTCTTCGAGAAATAAGATCCTTTGCCCATCATCGATACCACCACCATCATCATCATCACCATCACCACCACCCCCACCACCATCATCATCATCATCATCAACATCATCATCATCATCATCATCATCATCATCATCATCCTCATCATCATCATCATCATCACCATCATCATCATCATCATCATCATCCTCATCCTCATCCTCATCCTCATCCTCATCCTCATCCTCATCCTCATCCTCATCATCATCATCATCATCATCATCATCATCATCGCGTCATTGTTAGATGTCGATCAAGGGCGGAGACACAAGATCCTCTGCATATCGGCGCCGCCGCCATCCTCATCTGCATCATCATGTGTGTCAGATGTCGATCAAGGGCGGGAGGGGCTCGGCGGGGGCATCTGCGCCAAAGTCGGGCTCCTCGGGCCGCTTGATGGGCACAGAAGCACCAGCAGAATCGGAAGCGGAAGCGGAAGCGAAAGCGAAAGCAGAAGCCGAAGCCGAAGCCGAAGCGTCGAGGCCGAGGGAGCGGCGCGCCTGGAAGCGCTTCCAGGCGGCTTGGATGACGCAGGCGGCCCACGTCTGCCACTGCAGGGAGTGGACGCGGAATCTGTGCGTGAGGTCGTGGCGGTGGAGGCGCTGGAATCTTCGGGCGACGTGGCGGACGTCGTCGGAAGAGAGCACGAAGGCCTCGACCTCGCTCTCGGCCGCGATCGTGCGCGTGGACGCGGGCAGCTGCGCCAGGCCGCGCTCCTCGGGGCCCAGAACCCACGTCAGCAGCTCCTCGCCGCAGAAGCTCCCCGGCCCGAGCTTGGCCTGGTTGAAGAAGCCCGTCCGCCCGCCGTTGGTCGTCACGCTGTCGAGCCGCCCGCGGATGACGAAGAGCATCTCGCCCACCGCGTCGCCCTCGCGCACGATCACGCTCCCCGTCGTCCGCAGCACCGGCTTCAGCCGCACGCACACCGCGTCCAGTACCCGCGCGTCCTCCATGTCCTTGAACAGCGGGACCTGCTCGATTCCCGCTCGTTAAAAGCAATCCTTCCCGAGGAAAAAGGGGGGTTCCGCATGCGACAGCTACAGCGGGCTGGGGCGGGGATACATTGAGAGCAGAGCAGAGAGCAGAACAGAGCTGTAGAGCTGGGGCTGTCACGGACAGATACAGACGAGTAAACAGAGCTGGAGCTCGAGCAAAGAAGATGGCTGGGAAGAAGATAGACGAAGAAGCTCAGTATTGATTCCGTAACTGGTGTTGCTCACCTTGATCGGGATCCCCCCAAGCAAGGCGAAACAGAGCTAGGCTCGAGCAAAGAAGATGACTGGGAAGAAGACAGACGAAGCTCAGTATTGATTCCGTAACTGGTGCTGCTCACCTTGATTGGGATCCCCAAGCAAGGTGAACAGAGCTGGAGCTCGAGCAAAGAAGATGGCTGGGAAGAAGATAGACGAAGAAGCTCAGTATTGATTCCGTAACTGGTGTTGCTCACCTTGATCGGGATCCCCCAAGCAAGGCGAACAGAGCTAGGCTCGAGCAAAGAAGATGACTGGGAAGAAGACAGACGAAGCTCAGTATTGATTCTGTAACTGGTGCTGCTCACCTTGATTGGGATCCCCAAGCAAGGTGAACAGAGCTAGGCTCGAGCAAAGAAGATGGCTGGGAAGAAGATAGACGAAGAAGCTCAGTATTGATCCCGTAACTGGTGCTGCTCACCTTGATTGGGATCCCCAAGCAAGGTGAACAGAGCTAGGCTCGAGCAAAGAAGATAACTGGGAAGAAGACAGACGAAGCTCAGTATTGATTCCGTAACTGGTGTTCTTCACCTTGATCGGGATCAAGGTGAACCCCTGTATTTATACAGTTCTTCGACTCCTGTATGCAAGAAGAGGGTCCTGCATGCGTGGGGGAGATGCACGCAACGGCTTCTAGAAAGTTCTGGAACTTTTTGAACTATCAGAAAGAGAGATGTACTGGCATTTACATCACGAGTTTATGTTTGATTAATTGGTTAAAATAATTGGCTCTCTAAACAAGATCGTGAGTTCAAAACCCATCTATATGACAGGGGCTGAGGAGATAAGGTACTGAGAGATAAAACGAGAAGCAAGAGATAGATAAAGCTGAGCATTCGGTACCGTAACTAACGTTTGTTCACCTAGATTTTGGGACCCCAAGGCGAACCCCTATATTCAAGCATGTCTAGGAGCCTTGCATATACGCTAAGGCTCTTGAGAAAACTCATGCCCAACATCATGCATAACACCGCGAACGATGCCGCGGGTTCAAATCTTGCTTGACTCGTGACCATGACAGGGCTAGATCCACCCGAAGAAGACATAGTCGAGAAAAAAACGCTCGAGAAGTGGGCTATATCCCAAAGAGGCTACAGAACAGAGAGGAACCTAGCGATTCCGCAAGAATCCCGGTTGTAAGAATAAAAAAGGTTAGATCGAGACGCCGTGGGAACATACCATAATGTGCGCCGACATCTCGGTCGACTCCGAGACAATTGGACTCAAGGCAAGGAAAATCACCCCAACCCAGAACGACGTAAACCTGGGGTTCCATGGCTCAGAATCGGCCTCGTTCTCGTCGTCAGGGCGCTCAAAAGGTTTTCCGCTTTGATCCGATTCCGATTCCATGGGCGGAACCGTGAAAGAACGAGCGAAGAGGGAGGAAAACAGAGAGCAGATTCCGAGTCGAGTTTCCGAACCTTCTTGACGAGCTCGAGGCAGAGGTGGCGCTTGATGTCGCGGTGCAGATCGGCGGGCAGGCTCTTCAGGAGCGACTCCTCGTCAACGCCGCGCGTCGCGATCCACCTGTAACGGTTGTACTCACGCACCCGCTGCCGCAGCTTCTCGGGGAGCTGCCGGTGCTGCATCCACTCCTCCGTGTCGCTCTGCTTCACCCTCCACTTCTCCGCACGCACCCCGAGCGATTGAAGGTATGCCTGTGCAATATGATCCATCGATGATTCAAGTACATGCATATATATATATATATATATCTCTATGTATATATATATATGTATATCTATATGTATATGTATATCTATATGTATATATATCTATACATATACATATATATATATAGAGAGAGAGAGAGAGATTAACAGTTCGATAGATAAATCTCTAATATAGATATAAATATAGATATGTGTGTGTGTGTGTGTGATGCTACTTGCATGTGTGCGCGATTATATACATGTATGTGATGGGCACATATACCTGTATGTGATTGGCTACATACACATGCTCACAATGCATATATTACATGTATGCCTGCCTGCATGCATGCGATGGGCTTATGTGTTCTATGGCTACCTGTACGCGATACGCATCGATACATGCTCACAATGCATATATCACATGTATGCCTGCATGCATGCATGTAATGGGCTACATGTGTGTTCTATGGCTACATGTATGCAATGGGCACAGATACATGCTCACAATGCATATGTGGTGTGTATGCCTGCATGTATGTTATGAGCATAGATACATGCGCACAATGCGCATATTATGTGTATGCCTGCATGCATGGTAAGGGCATATGTGTTTTTTAAGGCTACATGTATGCCTGGCATGTATGTAATGGGCATCTGTGGTTTATGGCTACATGTATGTAAATGGGCATTGCTACATGCATATATTACATGGATGCCTACATGTATGTAATGGCCATGTATGGCTGGCTACATGCATGTGCATGATGGGCATTTGTGCATTGTCACATGCATGTGTGTATGGCTGCATGTATATAATGGCATCATACGGACACGGCTACACACATAACTGTATGCCAATGGCATCACATGTACATAATGATTTGGGACGCGCATGTATGCGATGGCATCATATGTACATGACACACATGCACATGTATGTCATGTCACAAACAAGACTGGAAACTCTACTGTTTCCAGAGGATCTAAATACGCTGAATCGACAGCGGACCTCGAATTCGTACATAGAATGAGAACACGACGACGACAGGATTTTGCTCAGATTTCTCCAGCACTTCATCTTCTAAGCGATCGCCTCATACCTGCATGTTACCGATCAGAAGCGCAAACAGAACCAAGCCGATGATCGCGACGATGATGCAGAAGAGTATCTCCCAGACGAATAAGCTGGTCTCGAGATTCTGCCCCAAAGAACTGCCAAAATCAATGCGAAAAGCCCTCATGAATCCGGTTTTTTTCATGCCGATAAGTTCCATCGCATCGACACATGAAATCTACATCTGCAGTTTCGATCCTTATCCATACCTCAGCTGCTGAAGGCCAAACCACAAGCAAAACAGATACTTCTGCACAAACTGCGTGGAGCCGATGCCCTTGTCGGAGATCTTCTGGTAGATCCCGAGATTGAATTGGTTGGGGTCCTTGCAAGCCGCGAACGCGTTTGTCGAGTTGCTCCATCTGAGTCTCGCCTCCACGTCGCCGTTGCAGTAGAGGTAGGAAAGATTGCAAACTGAGGGGCCCTCCTTGCGGCACTGTTGGCGCCAGCATGTATCGATGCGTTCTATGGCCAGAAAGTACCAAGATGCTCCTATCAACTGACACCACAAGCAAAAATTTACTCTTTTACCCAGCCATAGATCAAGTTGAAGAAAGAACCAACCAAGTTCTCAATCAATCTACAATACATACATTCAATACATAAATGCATGTTATCAGATTTTTGAAGCTATATACAATGCATACATTCAATACATAAATGCATGTTATCAGATTTTTGAAGCTATATACAATACATACATTTCAATACATAAATGCATGTTATCAGATTTTTGAAGCTATATACAATACATAAACTCAATACATAAATGCATGCTATCAGATTTTTGAAGCTATATACAATACATGCATCCAATACATAAATGCATGTTATCAGATTTTTGAAGCTATATACAATACATACATCCAATACCTAAATGCATGTTATCAGATTTTTGAAGCTATATACAATACATACATTCAATACATAAATGCATGTTATCAGATTTTTGAAGCTTTGGTGCAAAAGGAGAAATCGAGCTGGGCGGGGAGCTTACGTGGCTAGCGAGAACGTAGAGAGCCAAGTTGTAGACCGCCCCTGCCCATGCCGTTCTCGTTACCACACCCGTCGACTTCACGATCTTCTGAATGAGCTTAAACACGAGATACAATCGGGGGAAGAACTGGCAGATGATGATGAATCGCAAGGCATTCTTTATAAAGTACGCTGGGGTCACGCGGGATAAGCTTCTGATCAACCAGATTGCCATCTATCGATCCCATCAGACCTAACAATAGGTTAGCAAATTCCTATATGTAGGCTTACCTGTTTGCAGTTTCCAAAATCAAGAGGATACTAGGACATAGTGATTGGAAATTAAAGAAAGAACGGTGCACTCCCCCACTATGAGCAATTTCAGATGCATCTTGATAGATTTGTTGTTCAATTGGAAAAAGGATAGGTAAGTTTGTCTGATGGTGTTTACAACGCATAGAGAGAGAGACATTTGGGGCAACTACATAACTTCGCAGCAGCATTTTGGGTGGGCTTACCCCGCAGAAAGACAATGGTTTCTTCATTGCTTCGTGGATACCACCACATTGCCATTGCAATTATTGGGTCATGAATTGAGAGAAAACAAACAAACAAACAAACAAACTAGCAAGCAAAAAAGAGAAAGCTGAATTTCACTATTGTCTACGATGAAGAAATGTACTAGGAGAGAACCAAACAAATCGGCATACGTGAAAAACCCAAAGAAAAACGCAGTAGCTTCCCTGCTCTAATGGTTATGAATTGAGATAAAGCGGACTTTCACCGTTGTCTTTGACGACAAAATGTACTAGGAGAGAATCAAACAAGCTGATCTATGAGAAAAACCCAAAGAAAAACACAGTGGTTTCCGCGCTTCAATGGGATACAACCACATTGCCATTGCAATTATTGGGTTATATATCGAGAAAAACGAATGTACAAACAAATGAGAGAAAGCTGAATTTCACTGATGTCTATGATGACGAACTGTACGAGGAGAGAATCAGAAAAACACGGTAGTTTCATTGCACCATTGGATACCACCACATTGCCATTGCAATCATCAGGTTATGAATTGAGAGAAAGCAGAATTTCATGATTGTCGACAATGATGAAATATCCTAGGAGAGAATCAAACAAACTGGTATATGAGACAAACCCCTAATCTTATTTTCAAAGTTGTTAAACGGTGATTTGGAATAGCCTTTCCCACTATTGAGAAGATACCTGAAAATCAGGCATACAACAGAGGAGATCCTAAGCTTATTCTTTCCAAAGTGTGAAATACTTCCTTTTTTATCCCTATGGAATGGGAAGAATCACAAACAAGGTTCAACAAGTGCTTTGCAATGAGAGAAAAACCTAACCTTACTTCCAAAACATGGTAAATGCTGCTTTTCTCTTACCTGTGGGATCGGAAGGACGGCAACAAGATCCAACCAGAAAGGCCCAGACAGATAGCGCTTCGCAATGAGCTTCAAGTCAACCACGAGAACTCCTTTCCCAAACACTCTGGTGGAACTTGCCACAAACCCTGTCCGGAATTGGAGTGCGATATGCAAGAGATAGAAAGCATCTGTAATCGTGCGAAGCACTGTTACCACTATCGCTAAACTCTGTTCTATCCTGATGCACCTGTGTGAAACAAAACATGAGAATGGAAACACACTGATATCAAGCTTGTCAAAGACATGGCTATTTAGCTTTGGAAAAAGACATTCTGTGATTTTATATCATAAAGATTAAATGTGAGAAATTTCATGACAAAATGGACAATGTAGAACGTAATGTAGCATTTCTAGATATTTGATTATGAGACAAACGTATCCACATGTTGATATTGGAAAATGCTTTTGGGCTGTTTTATTTGAATCGGCCTGATTTGTTGGGCCAGTATCGTCACAGACACATGACAAATATTCCCCATTCTCATGCTTTAGCTTCACAAGCATGGTTTGATTTGACACTAGATTAACAGCAATAAATTTCTAGACAACCTACTTGGTAAAATATAATGCAAAGTTGCTACAAATTTAACTGTAAGATAAACTTATCTGCATATACATATAGCTTTTGGAATATGCTTAGTAGCTGCTATATCTGAAATGGCTGATGAAATAACTAATCAGCTGAGTCAGTGTTCCCATTCTCACGCTGTTTTAACTTCAAAAACGTTGTATAAGCTATATTGTGAAGTTAAAAGTGTTAAATTTTAATTACAACCTAGTAGGCAAAATAAAATGGAACATTTCTATATAATTGATCATAAGACAAACTTTCTTACATATGTATAACTGCCAGAACACGATTATTTGGTGCTATAATTGAAGTAGCTAATGAGATACCTAATTAGCAAATATAGTGTTCCCGTTCTTATACTTTCACCCACCTTCCGTTGTCCCCTATCTCGGGCAAGAAGAAGAAGAATGGATCTACAAACAGCGCCACGAGGCACGAGAGGAGGAAAACCTTGTTCCATTGCTGCGCGATCCTGCTATCAGGGTCGAAGACCTTCTTCTTTGACGCCTCGTCTTCCTCCTGGTTCTCGAATTTCACGGGTAAGCCAAGGTTCTCCTTGTCTTTTGGGTATTGAGGCTCTTTCTTTATGTTATAAAATGGAAGTGATACATGTGAGAAAGGTGACGGCACCTTCTCCTCTGAAGCAAAGAGGTCATTTTTGAATCTGTTTAAGAGAAACCAAATAACATGAAAAGATTTGAGTGATCGTTTGTGATATGGCGAGCATAAGTTCAAATACATAACTAGTAGAAATCCTGTTTTCAGGAAAACATGAGAAGAGAAAAAAGAGTGATTTCAGTCTTTGGAAATACAACAAGAAATCCAAAGGAATGCTTTCCCAAATCCAGAAGAGGAAAAAGAAATCAGTTGGTATGATGAATACCTAACTAACATAACATCTGAGAGCTTGAGCACTTTACTGATCGTCTCTTTTAAGCTTAAGAATGCATTATTATCCATAATTGTACCAGAGGAGCTTTTTTACATAGATCTTCATCTCTTATCATGAAAACTACCATGAAAGAATCTCTTTAAGTGTTAGAATGCATTATTATCACAATTGCACCAGAATAAATTTTTTACGAAGATCTTCATCCATTGTCACAAAAAGCAGACATGAAAGAACGTCTTGTAAGTTTAAGAATGCATTATTGTTCACAATTGCACCGGAAGCTATGAAAAAGCATTTTATACACCCGTCTCTCCTTGATCATGTTTTTCAGCATTTTTCTCATCTACCATCACCATGAAAAAGTTTCTTTCTATATGATGTATTTTCTATACATACTCTACAATGCACTGTTGTACTCGGAATGAAGAGGCTTTTGTCTATGGGATTCCTTCTGATTCCTCCGTTTGTTTTTCATTCACAGTGAGATAACTAACACTGCAAGTCAAAGCACCCATTACTAGTGACAGCCAAGAAAGCTGATTTCCTGTTGTATTCTCATCCGATCTTCCCTTTTGTTTCAATTCATCTCCACTATGAGATCTGCTTCAATCACATTCTTTCAACACATGCACAGATCCACATACACACACACACACATACATACATACATACATGCATACATACATACATACATACATATGTAAGTATGACCACCACAAAGATAGTAGTTGAAAGACCTCAAGAAAATTTTTCCATACGTCAATACATACATAGTAGACATGCATAAGACCACCACCGAGATTTTACTTATGAAGTTAAAGGCCTCGATACGATTCTCCACACGTTAATATACAGATACACAAGCATGCATACATAGACACATGCATACACGCATGCATGCATACATGGAGACATGCATCCATGCATGTAGCATAAATAAGACCAAAGAACCCAACAAAGCTTTGCAATGCAAAAGCTCCACACACAAAACAAGGTTGGGAGTGGAAAGCAACATCGAATGAATAAGAAACAAAGGCGGGGAGAGCCGAAATCAGAGAAGAGCGAAGAATTAGATCAACGAAAGAAAGAAAGAAAGAAAGAGGGAGAGGAGGAAGGCATGCAATAGGAAGGAAGGAAGGAAGGAAGGAAGGAAGGATTTGCGCATACCTTATTTTCCCTCTGCGAAATCTATCCATGGATTGAGGGAGAGGAGCAGAGGCAGAGGCAGAAAGAGATGGGTTCCCTCTGTTTCTGCCTTTTCTTTGATTCTTTCCTTCTGCTTCATGCAGCAGAAGGGTCAAGAGAAGAGAAGAACAAGTCTTTGGGGTTGAAAATGTAGAAAATCCAATGGTCAACAACAATACATGTATGTATGTGTGCATGCATGCATGCATGCATGCATTGTGTATGTATGTATGTGTGCATGCATGCATGCATGCATTGTGTGTGTATGCATGCATTGTGTGTGTATGCATGCATTGTGTGTGTCTGAATGCATGCATGGATGCATGCATTGTGTGTGTATGAATGCATGCATGGATGCATGCATTGTGTGTGTATGAATGCATGCATGGATGCATGCATTGTGTATGTATGTATGTGTGCATGCATGCATTGTGTGTGTATGAATGCATGCATGGATGCATGCATTGTGTATGTATGTGTGCGTGTGTATGCATGCATGCATTGTGTACGTATGTATGCGTGCGTGCATGCATTGTGTATGCGTGTAGGTATGTATGCATGCATGCATTGTGTATGTATGTATGTGTGCATGCATGCATTGTGTATTTGTGTAGGCATGTGGGCATGCATGCATTGGGTATGTATGTAGGTGTGTATGCATGCATGCATGCATTGGGTATGTATGTAGGTGTGTATGCATGCATGCATGCATTGGGTATGTATGTATGCGTGCGTGCATGCATGCATGCATTGTGTATGCGTGTAGGTATGTAATGCATGCATGCATTGGGTATGTGTGTAGGTGTGTATGCATGCATTGGGTATGTATGTATGCATGTGCGCGTGCATGCATGCATTGGGTATTGATGTATGTATGCATGCATTGGGTATGGTATGTAGGTATGCATGCATTGGGTATGTATGGGTGTATGCATGCGTTGCGTATGTATGTATGCATGTATGCATGCATGCAGTGAGTATGTATGTGTGTGGAATGGATGTAAGTAATATGTATGTGTGTGTGCGTATGTATGCATGCGTATGTGCATGTGGAATGGATATATGTATGCATTGCGTATATATCCATGCATATGTCGGTTGTCTGTGTGTATGTGTGTAGAATGTATGTATGTCTACGTGCATGCGTGTATATGTATGTAAATAGTATGCATGTGTGTGAGCGTGTATGTATGCATGTGTGTCTGTATGTGGAATGTATATATGTATGCATGCATTCATGTATTTGTAGATGTATCCTATGCATGTATGCATGTGTCTGTATGTATGTAGAATGGATATATGCATGCATTCATGTATTTGTACATGTATCCTATGCATGTATGCATGTGTTTGTATGTATGTAGAATGGATATATGCATGCATTCATGCGCAAATACATACATACATACATACACACACACACATGTATGTCTGCATCCATGTGTGTGTATTTAGAATGGATATATGTTTGCATACATGCGTGCATGTGTGTATGTATGTGTGTATGTATGTATGCCTCCTGCTTTGTTCTGTTTTGATCTGCTCCGCTCTACTTTGCTTTGCTCTGCTCTGTTTTGTTTTGATGGCCGATAATGCGCTTCGAATCGTATTATTGTTGGCATCGAATGCAACTTTCCTCATTGTTCCCAGCACCTCTCTTTCTCTGCCCCTTCCCGTCTCTTTGGATGACAATATAGTTGGTCACACATTCACTTCGACATCTTTAAGATGCTCGTGTCAACGCAATCAATCCTTTCCTTTCCTTCTCTCGTTCGCAATCCATTCATGCCCCATAAATTCGGCTTCAAAAGTATTCATCCCTCCAATCAGCAGCGAAGCGGAACCGACATCAGCATTAGCTGGTTGAACAGATGCTATGGTGATTAACCACGAGTCATGTTTTGTGATGCTTGATTGTGTCACGGAACATGTCGATTGTGGCTACCAATGAAGCACGAACAATGAGCGATGATGTTAAGAACTAGGAGTGACAAGGCTAGGAATTCGAGAAGTTGGTAAATGACGTGACATATTGAAGACATAGATGAAGAAGACTAGGTGGAACGAAACGAGAAGATTGAATTGATGTGTAAATGATTGGCGTTAAATCCCGTGATAGGGATCGAGGAGGTTACAAGTATTTATCATGTGAGTTGAGCTACATGCATGCATTAGAATATTCTTAAACTTTCTAGAACTTTCTAGAACTTTCTAGAACTTTATGACTGCAAGAACTGATAAGAAAAAACCTTTACATCGACGCTTTGATTCAGGGGCCAATGCTTGTTTCATGTTCTTTTCAACCATTCCTTAAAATTTCAAGCCGATTCAGGTGTCAGGGGCTCCCTTGTGTCAATTTTGATGAATTTGTGGCTTCCATGACTTGAGAGGGACTAGTCCATTGCCTTCAAGGTCGCGATACACTAAGCTGAACCCAGAAAGTATGTGAGGATTTCTTCTTATCATGGAATGAAACTTCATTCTAGAACTGCTCTTATGGTGTCTTCGACTTACAACCATTTCTGTGATTGGGGATCATTCTCGTGCTGAGCAGGTTAGAATCTTCTGCCGTTTGGGCATTGTTCTCGAGTAGAGCAAGCCAGAATCTTCTGCCATCTAGGATCCTTGTCATGTAGAGCATGTCGAAATCTTCTGCCATCTGGGATCATTCTCGTGCAGAGCAGGCCGAAATCTTTTGCCATCTACGATCATTCTCGTGCAGAGCAGGACACGATCTGCAACCATCTACGATCATTCCCGTGCAGAGCGGGCGGGAATCTTCATTTATCTGGGGATAGATATCGCGCAGGACATGCTGGAATCGTTCTCGCGCGGAGTAGGCTGGAATCTTCTGCCACCTGGGATCGTTCTCATTCTGAGTGGGCCGGAATCTTCTGCACCTCGCATCGGGTCGAGGGTTCTTGATTCGAAGAGCTCACGTCTTCGATGCAGTTAGACATGGATCAAGCCATCTGGAATCTTTTCCGCCGCTTGTGACTGTTCTTGTGCAGAGGATGCCAAAATCTTCTGTACGTCGATCCGAAGAACCGATGATCCGATCTAGAGGCCAATCCAGAACATGGATCAAGTCATACCTTGGAAGTCCATTTACAAGTTGGACCCTTTCCTTTAAGTCCATTTACACCTCGACCCTTTCCCTTAAGTCCATTTACAAATGGACCGTCCTTTTAAGTCCATTTACACCTGGACCTTAATTTAAGGGCATTTACACCTGGCCTTCTTAGGACACTGATTCCTCTCTCTCTTTATCTCTCTTTCTCTCTCTCTCTCCCCATTTGAGATCCATCTGGTCAGGGATCTGATCTGCGAACTCATTTTCTCTGTCAATTGCTACCTGCTTGTACTTTGTAAATGTACATACAGATGTGCCTTCTCCCTCCCCTCCTTCCACCATCTGATTCTTTGCCGCCCATCTCCACCATTGGAAGCTTGGATCGGTAACGGTGAAGGGATGGAGCGTCCGTCTACTACCACTACTACGTCTTCTTCTTCAAGAATCTCCTCCCCAATTGATGATGATGATGATGCTGTAAGAATCTCCATCTTTCCCATTTGAAATTTATGTTTTTTCTTCCACTCAGCATTTCACCTCGATGAATTAGGGTTTCTTTCGTGGAGATGAATCGGGTTTTTCTTTTCCCCGTACTTATGATTATTACTTTTTGAACTGGCTTTCGTTTTTCTTTTTTATCTTTTTATCAATTTGTCGGGAAAGTGCCATAGATTACTCAGATAGATTCGTTTGATGATAGTGTTTGCGTTGGATATATATCACACTGTTGTGATGAAAGCTTTGTTTTTTATATGTGAAAATATCAAAATATACAAACTTTAACAAGTAAAGCATTGATATCTTGACATGCTTCGTTGAAGAATTCAATGGACCATTATCCTTAGGCAAAGCATTTTTTTGGAATCGAACTTAAGATAAAAAATTATACCTACTCGATCTAGACCAAGGTTTTATCGAGAACTGCTAGGCATGATGTTAAAGAGCTGTGTAGATTTTTATGTCAACAGTATCGGAAATAGATACCATTAAATGATCATTATGGCCTTGTGTCTAGATGTACCTGAATAGTCCTACTAACTGCCAAATATGATGTTACAGTGATCTTTTAGAGGCCACTGAAAGAACTAATAACAGTGTGAGTGTGTGTGTTTACTCTATTTGGAAATTTTTTATGATGAATAAATTTGGCAGAATGAAAGAATGACCATTTAATATTTTCCATGGTATCTATTTCACATATTGTAAGCATAGTGATCTAAAAAAAACACTCTACCATCATGCTTAGCAGTTCCTTCATCCATCAGTACCAGGTAGTTAAATTTCTTCTATCTAGCTACATATATAATTGGATTGAAGGTATAAGTTTGGGAAAATCTAGATGATAAAGTCATTAATGTGTAACCACTGCCTTATTACATCCATCTACCTGCTGCTGAGCTATCTGCCACATAAAAAAATGGTTAAAGTAAAAAAAACTTGGCCAAATACAGATGTTCAATCCATCCAGACCTAGATGTGCATACATTTCTATCTATCTACCTATCTGTATGTAGATGAGTGGACAAAACTGGGGAGCAAAATTTAGATGTACCCACATTTACCTAATTGCTAAAGGTTCCAATGCTCAAGCTGATCGTCCATTCAACTACTTCTCTACGACTTGGTTTTCTGGTGAAGGTGAGACCACTGTGAGATGGTTCTAACCCATAAGAACACACTTAAGTTCTTAGCCATTTTTTGAGAAATCACTCACTACATGAGTATTTAAACGTGAACTTGGTGGTGTAGTATTCCTATGTAAGATTATGATATAAAAATGGATATCATAGGTAAATCCATCTGATAAGCTGTTTCAACATCTGAATCAAGGACCACAGTAGTGGGGTCATTACCATGTTAGTATCTGATTCACATGTGCAGCATTGTATATGTCCTGAGTCATAAACCTTTTTTTGTCTACAAAAATTCTCCCAAGAATTCTGATGAGTAGAAGCCTTGCGACATCTTTGATTTCATGTTTAAATGATACTTTTCTCCTTCTCTACCTCTTGATTTCTGTTATTCTAATCCTCAAAGAAGAGTTTCTGGAATTTGCTTATCTAGTACTATCCTGAGCGATTTTGAACTGCATCCAATCATTTATTGGAAGTGAAGTCACAATTGGTGGTTCTTGATTGGTAGGGAATGTACAAAAGGCTCGTAGTGGGTGAAGGGGAAAAAACACTCAGGAATTCACTATCTGAGACTATGCAACAAAAAAGCTTCTGGAGTGTTTTAGCAAATAAAGCAAAGGCAACACTTCTCGACAATGAAGGAAGCAATTCTGAATCATTGCCCTGGGTGAGCATTGCCTAACATCAGATTGTGAAAGCATTATTACATGAGTTTCTTTGTGTACTGAGAATGACCCTGTATAAAATGATGTCTTTTTAAGCCTACCACACATGCAAGGTCATCAGACAGTAAGCAAAGGCGTAGCGAAATTCCAATGTTCCAGAAGTTGGAATCTTTTACATCTTCTTTATCAAGCTTTGGAGATACCATTGGCAATGTTCTAGAGGTAGGAAACAAAATCCATTTATCTGAACAAATAGATCCACACAGTAGATGATCCAGGAAAGTTTTGGTAAAGGAATTTGATTTCTTCACAGGAAAGAAATCTTAATGAGCAAGTTGATCTGATTGTCTGTATGCATATGCTGATTGATCCTTTTGGTTTTGATGGCATTGTGTATAGGAGGGGTTAAACATAGTCGAGACAAAGGCAACAGATATTCTTTCATCTGATTCGAGGCGCTTTTTTACAAAGAAGTCGCTTGGATCTACAAGGACGATAGTAGATTCATCATCTCTAGAAGAATATGATGCTGTACAGATTCCTTCTATTCTAAACGAACAGGATGCAGATTCATTGTCGCAGAAGGGTCCCATCTCAAGAATGTATTCACCACAAGCCCCTGACACTGTCACAAGACCTCAGCAGAAAACGCAAACTGGGCTCAAGCCTCTCCAAAGAAGGGATTTTGTGGCAGATACTTTGCTAGTGCAAAACGAATCAAGTATAAAGACATCACATTGGGATGGCCATAGCTCAAAGCAGAATTCAGGAGTAGTCAAAGATCAAGCAAGTAATGACATACAGATCAAGGCATCTCGCGACGTAAGGTGGCGAAAAAGTTGTTACCATGTTTCTCTGTGGATGCTTCCTGCAAAACAATCAAATCTTATGTTTTGAGGTTCTATTCACACAGTTGCAGAGTACTTATCATACAATATTCGTAGAATGCTTATGCAAGTAATATTGTACCTTTTTGTTAGAAAACACTTAAGAGTACATATTTTAAAGAGAATATACATAGATTGCATATCCTAAAGATAATATAAATAGATTATATGTTCTATAGATAAATACATAGGATATACAGGATATGCTAAATACCTATTATATTTGTTTCCATTTAATAGTTAATATACTGACTCTGGCGTATTTAATCGTTCTAGTCATATGAGTATCCATTAAAACCCAAAGGCATTGATCAATGAAGAAATCGCTTCATATTAGGATAATTCTTCCAATACATTAAAATACGTAGAATGTGTGGAACATTCTGAAATTTCCGCGCTAAAATGTAGAACATGTGGTAATATAATTTTGGGTATTGTAAGAGTGTTTTCCAACAACTAGGTTTAGTCATAAATTCGCAATAAAATGAGGACAGTTCTCTTTTGCAGAACTAAGCAGGGTAGGGAGAATCTTGCCAGGGTTTTGCAAGGAAAGGATTGTAACGTGGATTCTCAGAAAATTGAGAAAGACTTGCCGAAACGTTTCCAGCAACAGGATACAAACAGAGAAGGAAACTCATTAGCTGATGATAAAGACATGCAACTAAAGGCATCTCGCGACGTAAGGTGGCAAAAACAATTGTAATATTTTCTTCAGTGTTTTCGCTTGTGAGCTTCTTCATAACCCATCCATTTAAAGTTATCTTTCTATGTGGTTTCGAATGCGCTTATCTTTCTATGTGGTTTCTCACATCTTTATCAATCTTCATTTTTTTCTGTAATTGGCTGTTAAGATATATAAGGCCTTGAATGCTCGCAGGGAAACATTCGTCTTTGTGATGCATCCAAAGACAAATAATAATTATCTGCCTGTTTGTAATTGTATCAATGGGGTGGGTTTTGAATAGGTTTCATGGGTATGTCAGAGTTCTATAAGGCCACGAATACATTACCAAAAGTTTCTTCTTTCTGAAACATCTAAGCAAATAATCATTATCTGCTTGTTTACAGTATAGTGAAGATGTTTTTTTAAGTTCCGTCAACATTTTTTAAAATGATGAGACAGGTTGCCATGGCTATGGCTACTAAAGCAAAATTACTTGCACGTGAGCTAAAGGAAGCAAAAGTGGCATTAGTTGTCGCGAAGCAGAGGCACGCACAATTAGAGGAGGAGAACAGAACGATCCGGGAAAGCCTGCACCATGGGATAAAGCTTGATGAAGAGGATCTGGTATTAATTTCTCGTCCCGTCATGTGCTTTTGATTCCTTTATATGACTTGGTTATGTCAATAGATGCCATCGCGTTTTATTTTATTGAGAAACAGTCGAAGCTGTCTGTTCATCAAGTCAATATTCGCTTTCATCAATTTATGAATCATCAGCTCCCTTTTATTTCTTAATGATCTGCTTTTTGACAATGTCTTATTTATAGGAAGCTTGCTTTCTTTGGCTAGAGGCCCATAAGTGATTGTATTCTTCAGAACAGATATTATTTCAACTATTCGTGCTTTATTCCTTGCCAATCTATCTCTTGATACACTCTGTCACTCCTGGAACAAGTCTGACAAACTTAACCATCAGAGGGGAAACTGGAAGTCAAATATTCGTCCTTGTAAATTGTGGCCAAGTCTTCATTGAAGCCAGCATTCAACAGTCTAGAAACTTCCTTAATAATATCTTTTCGGACTTCTTGAGTCTAATTTTTCTTTTGCTATATGATATATGACCAAAGTTGAATGTTCTAGAATAAGACAGTGAAGGCTTTAATGTTATTCTCAAGGAGACTTTTTTTTCTAGTTGCTCTGGTGAAAACCAGATTGGGAAGAGAAGGGCATGCAATCATTGATTTATCCACCTATCTCGTTTTGTTCAATGGGATATAGTGTGACGGTGAGTAGGGCATGAACCCCAGATACTTTGTAAAGCCTCGTTTTTGCGAATTTCGTATGCAACTGTACATTTTGCTAGTTCCTTTGACATGATTAGACACCAAGAACTTTGCAATCCTGCTCAATTTTTAGCCATTGAGATCTCATTCTTCAAGATTTGTGGAGATTTCACCTTCGTCAGAAGGATCAATTGGGTTTTGAAGCAAAGATCAATTGGGACTCTTTTCCATATCCTTCTTGATTCAAGCAGCTCATAGATTTCATTAGCTGTAGACTCACAGCCATCGTCAAGTCTCATGCTGTGTTCATCTGTAGCCCTGATATTTACAGACATTTGAACATGTATAATGTGCTTCTAGAAAATCAAGCATGAAACTTTGGAGTGTCTTGAACTATTTTGTTTCATTGATTTAGTGTTTCCATATTCCAACACACGCTGGCAATGCTGTAACTATCAACTGTCCTGAGTCCTTCTGTTTAACATGCCTGAAAGACTGTCGTGAAGAATGTTGGCAGCTAAAATTTGATGGCTGAATGCTATCTATAAGTGATGTAAATGTGCTGCTAGAAATTCAAGCATGAAACATTGGGCATAAGTTGAGTCCCTTGATTTACTTCATTTCATTTAGTCTTTCAACATTCCAAAACACTTTCCATGATATGCTGTTAAACTTGCTGAAAGTGTCCATTGATCTAACAGGTCTGAAAGACTCCTTGAATGTTGGAAGCTAAATATGTCGATGTAACAAGGTTTTTGATAGTTGATGTATGTCTTTCAATAGTATAAGTTGTATTCTATGTATGTGTTTAGGTAAGGATCCAGCTGGAAACGCTCCTTGCTGAGAAGGCACACCTTGCGCAAGAAAATGCATATTATGCAAGGGAGAACCAATTTCTGCGAGAAATGCTGGAGTACCACCGGTTATTGAGCACACAGACGAATGCTGCTTTTCTTGAGTACATCCCCGATACAACTGAAGCTGGTTCAGCCTCAGGTATCGATGAAGGGGATCTCCCACCAGAGACAATCATCTCAACAGTTCCAAGTTAAGGATCATGTAACAAACCTCTACTTCTGCTCAATTCTTGCCTTTTATCATGTGCATATGTGGATAAAAGAAAAGAAATATACGGCGAAATTCTGATGATTTGGGATGATTGTGTTTCTAGCCTAAACCCTAAACCCGAAACGACATTACCAGAACTACCCTGAACCCTAAAACCCTTCTAGTGCTGGGCTTGGAAAAATCTGCTCCATCCAGAATTTGCTTATATATATATATACATGCCCTTGTTGAAGTGGCTGGGCTTTTTTTACCGAGGTAAGTTAAAGCTCTACACGGGAGATGTTCCTCCACGTATAAGTTTTGTATTACTTTGGTAATGATTTTACCATTATCCCTACATGTCATGCAAAAGCATTGTGTAAATTGATTTCAAAACAGGCTGCGCCTGCAATATTCTTTTTATGGTAATATAATGGAAGGTTATGGTGTGGATATGTTGGTGATCTTCGCTGATTATTTGCATTTGTTGCCTGTCAATGGTATTTCGACAATCAAGTGTGTGATGGGCAGAGGTGGTAATCAATTTAAGTCTTCATTCTATGAACTGTATTTTGATTCGATTTCCATTTCAGGGCCAACCATGCAATTTGATGACAAGTGAACATTCAACTATGCTTTTTCACATTGGCAAATTTGGGTAATATCTATTAAGCTCATTCATAATTATTTGTTTAGCATTCTTACTAAAAGTTTGCAAGCAAATTCATAAGCTGATACCCCTGGGGGGATCAGGAATTTGGGGTTAGAGTAATGACTTTGAGAGCTTGTTAATGATTGTTCGATTGGCATGCGTGAAAAAAATAAATCTCTTCTTATTGACATCATCTGTCATTCATCATCACTCGGAACCTACATAGGATGTAAACTAAGTGTTCAAGAGACAAGCCTCAAAGATAACGAAGGCGAGAGATTGATCTTTCATTGGAAATCACTTACTTCCCATTGGTATATCAATCACTCTAATTCGATTGCTGATTTGGGTCCAACGCAAATTCTCGTGTTCGATGGCCGCGATTAGACCTCGCTTATACAGGTCGACTTGTCGAGCTTATATGCAGCAAAACCTTGGTAAGAAGCATAGGAACATGATGCGGTATTTCATTGGGTTTGTGAGATGAAGTCGCAAAACAACACGCTCAAATCAGGCTCACCGACCTTACCAAATCTAACTTTCTCAATCAAACTTTTAGGCAACACCAAATCCCGATCTGACATTGTAAAGTCAAGTTTTGTAAGCTCGCGTGCGAGAATCCGAAGTCGAATTCTAGGCGGAACCAGGTATGACTCGTGTAAGTCAAAATTATGTACTTTTGCGCAAATCAAAAGTCGAAAAATTTGTGGTACACGTCGTTGTAAATCGAATTTAAAATTCAAGGTTATCGGTATGAGAAAATTACCGAACAACAGCTAACAGATTTACAACGCCAACTAATTTAACTGAACAATTACGAATCTCTCTCAAATGGAACGGTTAGGGAAAGATGCATCATCATCCGCTGCGTCGACACTTCCTTTGATAATCGTCCGGCATTCTTCGCATGTCGAACTACGGTAAGCCTTTGTTTTGTTCAAGTTCAGTCTATTTTTGTATGCCCAAGAAGGCAGCATCATCCATCCATTAGAGACGATGATTTTATCTTCTGTTCTATGAAGTTTCTCTGGACAAACTTGTGTGATGTTGGCCTTTTACACGGATGCATCCGCACAAATTCTTCCTGTGCATTTCAAGGAGGTAAATGAATGAGCATACTTAATTTGTTTTGTTTGATCGTGAATTGCTTATTCTAACGTTTTATACATCTACATGTGCGAGGTGCGTGTGGATCCACGATCGCTGAAGTGCTTTCCATCAGGTTTTTGTTAGCTATGATTAAATACCACAGACTTCGCCGGGAAGAATCTCTCCTTTACTGCCTATTTCAACTTCAATATATCTGAAAAAATGACTAAAAGGTGTGCACAATGCATTAGTCCAGATGTTTCTGCATACTGAAATAGATGTTTCTGTACCATCCAATGCATTAGATCACGCGCTTTGAATTCTGTACATTGAAATCGATGCTTGCTTACTTGCGTTTGATTCTGTATGTTGAAATAGATGCTTGATTACTTGCGTCTGATTCGATATATTGAAATAGATGTTTGATTACAGCTTGCGTTTGATCCTATATATTGAAATAGATGCTTGATTACTTGCGTTTGATTCATGGTCATCGATTCATAATCTTGCTGCTGCTATTTATGAATTGCTTCCTACTTCCTGTTGTTGCTGTTTGCTTGCTGGATTCCCTTATTGTTTTCGGTTAACAGAAGTTAGGAACTCCAAAATCCAATTGATTCGGTGTTTATCAAGTGGATCTAAGGGAAACTGCATCTTTGATCGACACGAAGGAGATGGCACCATGCGTGAAGCTGATCTATGAATGGAGGACTGCAGCTTCAAGCTGGAGATCGGCTGCGTTCATGAAGCGGATCTAATGGAAACTGAAGCTTTGATCGAGGCTTGAAAGGCGCTGCCGGATTTCGTCAAGATGACCTAAGGGAGGCAGATTGAGGCGAGGGAGGTGCAGGCAGCATTCGTGGAGCCGATCTCCAGGAAAGTTGCAAAGCTGGATCGAGACAAAGGAGATGGCACCATGCGTGAAGCTGAGGTTCTAAGAATGGGGAGGACTGCAGCTTGATCGAGGCAAAGGAGACGCCGGCATTAATTCGTCAAGATGACGTAATGGAGACTGCAGCTTGAAGGAGATTGGCAGCGTTTCATGAAGCGGATGATCTAATGGAAGCTGAAGCTTGATCGAGGCTTGAAAGGAGATGCCGGATTTCGTCAAGAGGGCTTTACAAACGGTGAGTGCAGCTTGATGGAGGCGAAGGAGGTGCAGGCAGCAGTCGTAGAGCCGACCTAATGGAAACTGCAGATTCTTGGATCGAGAGGAAGGAGATGGATCGCGGCAGCATCCACGAAGCTGATCTATTGGAATCAACAGCATCGGGATGACACAGTCGACAGTCAAGAAATGGACCACCAACAGCATAATCGAGGAGGATGTGGAGAGCACAATCGATCCATGGAACAATATGCAGAAGCTCCAGCGGTGCAGCCGTTAATGTTGTTCCAGGAAACGGAACGCTCCAAAGTCTAGCTCCCGTGAAGAAAATGGAGGCGTTTTGATCTGTAGAGCATCGGCGATGAGTCGGAGATTCAAGCTCCTGGTTCTGATTCTCATCCGCATGACACAGATGAGGCCAGCATCAAGGAGCTGCAGGAAAAGGTAGGATAAGTTCCTGCATCAGGGTCCATGGAGGCTTGACAAGCAGATAGATGTCTTCATTCCATGCGTGCGATGAAGAAAACCGCAGGAAAGGCGAAGAACATGGAGTAATATGGAGGTAAATGCTCGCCTTATTTCTTCTTCCTAGCTACTTCTTTCTGCTAATTCTGCTTCTTCTTCGTCTACTACTTCTGCTCCTGCTGCTTCAAGGATTCTTCTCCTCATCTTCATCCTTCTTTCGTGTCTTCTTGAATCTTCTTCTTCTTCTTCTTCTTCTTCTTCTTCTTCTTCTT
>JBBBWG010026756.1:102757-120658 GCA_037176905.1 Azolla pinnata | reverse complement strand
TCTCCTCATCTTCATCCTTCTTTCGTGTCTTCTTGAATCTTCTTCTTCTTCTTCTTCTTCTTCTTCTTCTTCTTCTTGGATTCTTCTCCTCATCTTCCTCCTCCTTTCGTTTCTTCTTCTTCTTGGATTCTTCTCCTCATCTTCCTCCTCCTTTCGTTTCTTCTTCTTGGATTCCTCTCCTCATCTTCCTCCTCCTTTCGTTTCTTCTTCTTCTTGGATTCTTCTCCTCATCTTCCTCCTCCTTTCGTTCCTTCTTCTTCTTGGATTCTTCTCTCTTCTTTCGTTTCTTCTTCCATGGCACCCCAGGGAAGGCCAAGGAAGTCAAGCGCTTGGTGGCTCGAGTTCTGTAACGATGCAGACGACGTCCATGAGGCTGCAGGTCTCCGTGACGATGGCCATTATGCTACCATTATCGACCCCAGCGAAGGAAGAGGCGATGACCATGGCCATATGGCTGGCGCTAAGCAGGAGAAGAGACGGGGGATCTTCGTGGAGGCATGCTCCTATGTGTCCGCTGCAGCGATTCTTGCCTCATTGGGTGCCATAGCGTTTGCGGTCATCACCTGGCGGCGGAACCAATTGTCGTCACGGAAGTCAGGTCCTTCTATCGAGCAGTTAGAAGCCGAGGATGCACCTGAGCAGCAACCTGCAGCCAGCACATTACAAACAGATGCTGCCAGGTATAATCACGTCTGTGATCTGTGGCGTTTGACACATAATCTGTGATCTGCGAAACCGTTTCATCATGCCAAGCACCTAACTGTCTGTGTTAGTGAGACAACCACTGATTCATCATTGATAGAGGAGAACAGTCTCTGATGCATCGTCATCGAGCTTCCGGATAGCCATCAGTGACCGCAACATCATGCATTCGCATCATCTCCACATTCCGCGCTTTCTTTCTTCCTTTCCTTCTTCTTTGCTCACATGTTCGATCGATTTCACAACAAAATGAAAGCTCAAATGGAATCTGTGGGTGCTGTATGAATCTTGAACGTAGTGATGGAAGAGCTTCGGCAGATGGAAGTGAAGAAGCATCTTCATCTTCGCCGGCGCACACATTGATGCATCAGAATGCCGTTTACCCTTTCTCGATCGGCAAGAAAGTGTTGGCCTATATTGAGAATTGCCTTCAACGTGAACACGAGCAGGCGTGGAAGCAGATATACACGAACAAAACAAATACATTGTCATACACCTTGAAGAAGAGAGAAGTTGACCAGGTATTGCTCATGTATGGTAGGAACTAACTATAGAGGTTTTGCAGATGAACCCAGTGGTTATAACTAAATCTTTCCCGTTGCTCACTTAAGCCTCTAGGCCTTGATAAAGAAGGCTAGAAACTGCAGGTGGGCTATCGTATCTACATAGTTTTTAAAACAGTGTTACATCGTTCTTTCTCATTGAGAAATGTGATTCGGCCTTTACTTTGTTCTTAATGAAAGCCATCATGGAAACTACAAAGCTTTGCTAACCCTAAATGGTTAGTAGCTGTTAGGCTTGACAAACTGGAAGTAAAAAGCATTGGGTGTTTGTGTATTGGGTATCTCTGATAAAAGGTCACGATTCAATGGAAAGGGCTACTTATTCATGTTGCCTTGTGGGCATTCAAATTCAATTTCTAAGATGGAATATATACTAACTAGTTTGCCATCTGGAAATAGGTAGCTTTTTTAACATCGTTTAAAGGGGATTGTAACAGGAACCAACAGAATACCTTAGCACAACCATATATAAGGACTTCCCTGATATCAACAAGCTTAAAGCATTCATGATGGACAACGAGTATAAAATGAAGAACGACAGCAAATTCAAGCACGCCGTGAAGCTCGACGCTGACCCAGCTTCCGGGACAATGGTCTGGCACATTGCGAGGGAGTACCCATATCTCGGCAGACGAGACTATGTTACAGCGTCCAAATCCTGGGAACAGGAGGATGAGGGCAAACGACAATTCTTTTGTGTTACAAAGGTATGCACGAACAGGTTCTATACAAGCAAAGGGTAAAACTATAACATGACTTTGCATGCATTAGCAAGTTCTATAGAGCAAGGTAAAGACTAAGGCATATGAATGTTGCATGCATTAACACGTTCTACAGAGCAAGGTAAAAACTATGGCATATGCATGGCAGGGTTCTATTGAGTAAGATAAAACGATGGCATATGGATGACAGGTTCTATTAAGTAAAGATAAAACGATGGCATATGGATAACAGGTCCTATAGAGTAAGATAAAACTACGGCATAGTCATGACACGTTCTATAAGAGTAAGCTAAAACTATGGCATACGGATATAAGGTTCTACAAAGTAATATAGAACTATGGTACATGATGCTATAAGCATTGACAAAACTATGGCATATGATTCTGCATGGTTCTATAGAGTAAGATAAACTATGGCTTGTGATTTTGCGTACATGATGCAATGTTTAACAACAGCTATGGTGTAGAATGGAACACGAAGTTTTGTTCCAATATTTCACGTCTTCTAGTATTCTATAAATTATGCTTGTAACTAACCTGCTTCCTTCTAGGCATGCAAGCATCCAATTACAATGTCTATTGACCCGAAAACGCTTGCCCATGATTACTTCTCAGGGTGGCGAATCTCAAAAGGTAAACAAAAACAAAAAGCCACTATAACTTGTTGCAGAGAGAACGTGACCTTATTTTTACCCATCTCTTGTGGTTATCCTCTGTGCTTTCCAAAGCGAACAACTCCATGGATTGTGAGGTGAAGCTCTTCCACAAGGAAGACCTAAAGTCAACAGCTGCAAAGATGGTGAAGAACATGTTCATCTCATCTGTTTGGGCATATGTTCTAGAGACTGAGAAACTCTTGAGGAATTATTAATCTACATTATGTACATTATGTGTGTGTGTGTGTGTGTGTGTGTTTATATGAAGGAACCATTACAATTGGGTCAAGTTTCAGCAGACTTTGCTCCATGGCAAGCAAAAACCATGGCTAATCTTATTTCATTAGATCATGACGTAAATTTATCATTGGAGGCTTCAGATAAACTCCCATGCATAAAGGAATGTATTCCTTGGAAGTAAAGAATGTTTTAATACTAGCTATTGACTTTGGAACCCGAATCTTCACATATGTTAGGCTCATATGCTTCGTACACCTGCTTGCAAGGTTTGTTTTTTATTGATATGAAATCTAGACTCATATCCCTCATAGACTACAAATCCTCTGACCCATTTCGTAATCAAACACCGAATCCATTGCTGTGTACAATCAAAATCATCCATTACCTGTATAAGAATCAAAAGAGCGCTGTATCATGGAAAAACACGTTATCACATGATTGATCATAAAGATGATATCTTTTGAAGCATATTGGGCACAGTATACAATCAACGCATGCAATTTAGTTTCTAAGTAGCAAGGGATTCACTGTCTTATCCTCTTGTCGGGCCATTGTTCCTTGGAAGCCCCCATATTGAAGTCAAAGTTGTCGTTGACGGGCACCGAAAGGTTTGGACCCATCGACAATACTTATTAAACAATCACCTTCAACTATAAACAGTAAACTATCATGCTTCTCGTAACCATCGCATTATATCATGGATTGCTTCAGCTACACAACTTGCAATTGCACATGGGAACCCATCAAAAACCTTTGGTCATGCCCCTCAGCTTGTGGACGAGTTTCGCCTCCAATATCAAGATCTCGTGAAACTTGGAATGAATAGATAGATACCAAGGTCATAACTTCGCCAGAAAACTAACATATCATCATACATAATGTATACTTTACATTTTCATATCTATCCTGATACCGATCCATTCCTTATAAATAAAGCATCCACTCGTATCCGCTCTCCCTCTTTAGATTGTTAAAAAGGCAAGTCATTAGTTATAAACATCAAAGGCCTTCTTATCAATGGAGAGGTGGTGTTTATCAATAAAATACAAGAATCAATCCAGGGTAAGTTGTGTCCTTGAGTCTTACTCTGAATAAAGAGAATGGAGTAGGAGCAGCCATGGGATCACTATGCAAGAAAGAAGGATTATATGTGGTTATTTATACATGTATATACACACACACACACACACAACAAGAGCCTAGAATCGATTGCACAAGCTTATGATCCCAACACACATACCATTGTTCAAGTAAGAATGCAGTTTATCAGCGTAATATTAGATTAGATGTGATGGCTTCTTGTGTGAGTGGACATTCACCATAATGGGCTCTTATCGATCCTCGCGCATCACTTTCACTTTTTCGAGAACAAATTTTCCTTCTTTATACTTCTGGCTCTGTTCATAGGCCTTTTCATACCTCCACCCCAAACCTTCATGACACTGGCTACATGCCACATCCACGACAGTGTGTAGACCTGTCATAAGCTGCCGATCTTCTTTCTCACCGGTTGTTATATTGACAAGATTGCATATAAGAAACGCACGCCCGTATTTTCCCTGTGTTTACCATTCTTGTCTTCTTAAGAGTATGCTAAAGATCAATATGACAAACCAGAAAAGAGAGAGAGAGAGAGAGAGAGAGAGAGAGAGAGAGAGAGAGAGAGAATGCAAAATGTTCATAACTTGAAGATTAATTTCAGTTTACTGTTAGCTTTCCCAACAATTCACAAACCATTCAAAAAATAAGATAAGAAAATATTACCTCACCAATGCAAATACAATTCTAAACCTTCAATACAGAAAGGTAGTCTACATTTGAAGCTTATTAGTTTGCTTCAACGTCTCCCAACTCTAATACACTGTCTTCCAATAACTGTATTAAAATGTTTTAAGTGTCAAGCAACATAATCACTTGCAATATGTCCCATACATAAGCTTCCTTAAGGGGATTGTAGAACTTCCCAATTGCAAATCTACGTTAGGTCAACATTCGTATATATATTCATCTAATTGAAAGACATCCGACAAAGAAACATTATATCTGTTTTTTCTAATGCTCTGAAGTGCATATATTGCACTGAGCACTAAATGGTTCTTGCGTTCACACATGCACATATCAAGATATAGATAGGAGTTACTCCAGAGCTTATAATCACGTCAAACACAGAAGCTGGCTTTTCAAGTTTCTCAGATAGAATTCTGATCTATTCTCCATCCTTGCGTTACTCTATGTATAACATAGATAACAATAATAAAGACTTGAAGTACTACCAACAGCATGAATAGAATGTGGTTGATTCTTGCATCACAGCTCATTCAAATTCTGCTGAAACTAGAATTGCCGCCACACATTAAGGGAAATTCAAATCCCTTTTTTTAATTGATTTGGAATGTGTGAGCAAAATACCTATCCATTTATAGACATATAAGTGCAAACTAACCATGGACCTGAACTAGAATAAAATCAATGAAAGAGCATCTTTTTATCTTTTTGCCATCTTTACATGCTTTACATGTGCGGTGAACGATGTTAATTTGGTTTTCTTGTGATATGGTCACAATACTTGAATGAACGTATAGTCTCGGATTTCTCTGCTTCATGTGGCCATATGAATGTAGGAAACCTTCTGCATGTCCGTTAACCAGAAACAAGCATATGCATCTTCGTCTCTTTTGGCCATATGTTTGCCGGAAACCCATCTGTGTGTAGGTTACCCGCATCCAAGCATATATGTGTAGGACGAGAAGACAGCAACAGCAACCACTTCAAGTAAGGGTAGGAGTATGGAGAAACACGGGTTTCGACGAAAGCTCGTGCCATTTTATGTACACGCGGAACAGGCAGATAGACCAGGGATGTGTATGGGAACGAGGTATCCGAGCAGGCACGGCATGTACGCATACCAGCAGACGCGAGGAAGACTACCGCATCGGTGCGTCCGGAGGAAGGAAGGAAGGAAGGAAAGAAAGCCGTATGTGCACAGAAGAACTTACGGAAGGGAAATGAAGGGAAGGGAAGGGAAAGGGGAGCGCATACCTGGAACGTTTTGGAGATGATGTCTTCGTGGGAGGCCACAGGGCTCCGGCATTTGCTGCAGCTGTAGAAGACGGCGCCGAAGAAGGAATCCGCCATGAAAGCTGCTGGGAAGAGGGAGCTGCGTCTGTCGCTCGGTCGGTGCGATGGACTGCTGTGCACGCACGCAACTTCCATGGCGAGACGGAAGAAGAAGAAGAAGAAGAAAAGAAAGAAACAAACAAACAAACAAAGAAAGAAGAAAGAAGAACGAAGAAGAAGAAGGAGGGTATTTCAGGAATTTCCAAAGCTTCTGCTACTTCCTGAAAATGCCTTTCAAAACCCTAAAAAAACCCTAAACACACCTGGAAACCCTAAACACTCCTGGAAACCCTAAAAAAACCCTTGAAAAAAAACCCTAAAAACAACCCTAAACAGAACTCCTGAAACCCCCCCTGAAAACCCTAAAATGAAAAACCTAAGCTACAAATCTGTAGCTATTGTGCAGCAGGAATCTCGGCCAAAATGTCGTCAATCTTGTGCCCGAATAGAATCTCGCCTGATCGATTCGGACTCGCGCCCAGGAATCTGCTGCTGCAGAATGGCTCTCGAGGAAGCGGGTTCCTGTGCCGCCGTCAGGCTTCCCTCGACCCGGGTTTCCAAGCTTGGAAAATCGGACAATCCGAAATCGCCGCCTCCGATTCCGTGATTTAGAACCAGCTCGAGCGATTTGGTGTTACAGCGCTGGAAACATAACTATCCCGCAAGTGTGCAACTGTATGTTGGTCATGATAATATGATAATCTGCTCTCCTTTTGACTCCAACGCGGCTTCGATCTCGCGTCGATGGGATGGAAAAACGCGTCGTTAGCCATGGAACCCACGTAGGACGAACCCTCTTGCAGCAGATTTTAAGTTGTATATCTTGTTTCCGGAAAAGCAGGCGAGCTGTTGATATCCTTCCATTTTCTTTAGCAAGCTCCATATAAGCTGCTGAAAAAATCCGGTCGGTTTTTTTAGGCAAGCTCGTATGGGCTATCTGCTCCCGATTTAGGAAAAACTCGCACGCAAGTTTGCTGACGTCTGCTTTTGCTTTCGACATGCTCGTATAATATAAGCTGCTAATATCTACTATGTTTTCAGCAGGCTCGTACTCGCATCTGATCAAGACTTTAGCACGCTCATACGGGCTGTTGATATCTAGCCAATTATCAGCAAGCTCACTTCCATACTATATTGATATGACGAATGGGCTTTCTGAAGAATTGTATGCATGTATGTATGAGCATGCACGCAAGTGTATGCATGTATGCCAGCTATGTATGTACACATGCGTACGTGCGTATGCATGTAAGCCAGCTATGGATGTACACACGTGTATGTGCATATGCATGCCGATTATGTATGTATGTATGCGTGCTGCATGCATGTACACACGTGTATGTGCGTATGCCTGCCAATTATGTATGTATGCATGCATGCATGCATGCTAACGCAGTTACAATATGTGCATATGCATCCATGCATGCTAACGCAGTTACAATATGTGCATATGCATCCATGCATGCACGCATGCATGCGCGTGCATATGCACATGCGCGTATGCATGTATCTATCATGTGTGTTTTTGCACGCATGTATGTGAACATGCATATATGCACATGCACGTATATGTATGTACGCATGGCCAATTAGGTGTGTATACATGTATATCATGCATGTATGTATGCATGGCCAATTAGGTCTGTATATATGTACACCTGTGTATGTGCGTATGCATGCCAATTATGTATGTATGTGTGTGTGCATGCATACGTGCATATGCATGCCTAGTTAGGGACCGCAATGACGCATACGTGCGTACGCATCCATGCATGCATGCATGCATGTGCATGCATGAACCTGTGACGTGTGTATGTGTATATGCATGTGCATGTGTGCTTTTCGCACGTATGCATGCGTATGTGCATGCATGCCCACATACGTATACGTATGTAGGCATGCCCAAATTAGGTGCGCATGTATGTGTGCATAGGCATACGTGCGCATCTTCCATGCATGGATACACATGCATGCATGCATGTGCGTGTGTGTTGCATGTGTTTGCACGCACGTACATGAACATGCATGTATGCCCATGCGCAATGCATGTATGTATGCGTGCCAATTGCGTGCGCATGCATGCATGCATGTGCGTGCATGTATGTATGTGCGCGTGTGTATGTGTGTATTGTATGTATGTATGTGTATGCGTGTGCATGCAAAATGTGCGTATGCATGCGTGCATGCATGGGGATGCGCTTGCACGTATGTATGTATGTGGGCATGCATGCATCATGCATCTCCGCACGTGTGAGAGATAGAAGAACAGGAAGACGACGAAGAAGAAGAAGAAGAAGAAGAAGAAGAAGAGGAGGAGGAAGAAGACGACGACGACGACGAACTCTGCAGCAGCGGCTGCGAGAATGCTGTCCTCGCCATGGCCGCTCCTGGACATGGATTCCAGCATGCTGATCCGCGCTGCCGAGCTCGCCGACAGCTCCGCTGGGCTCACTGCCCCCCACCCCAACTCCGCCTGCATCATCGCCGCAAACGGCCCTCGCCTCACCGTGGTCTCCCAGAGCTTCCTCTATGCCCAGGGCACCGACTCTGCCGAAGTCCAAGCCTGCCTAGCCGCCCGCGACGCTGCCCGCGGTGCCACGGCCTACCTCAACCTTGAACCGGGCGATTGCCACGGGGACGATTCCGCCATCTTTGCTCTGAAACAAGTACGTATAGTATGCCGTGCGCCTGTATCTATGCTCGTGTCCTTGTATATACGTGCCATGCGTCCGTGTGCTTCTGTTGCTTGGTGTTTATGTATGTGTGCATTTATGTATTATGCGTATGTATCATGTCGCTAGGTGGTGTTGTGCATATGCACATTACGCTATGTTTTGTGTGCATGTTATCTTTGTATGTGTGTATGTTGTGTCCTGTTGTGTACGCATGAATGTTACCTTTTGTATGTGTGTATGCTAGATTATGTATGCACGTATGTATATATGCAAGTGCGTTTTGCTACATTATGCTTGTGTATATACTGCTTTATGTGTGGATGCATGTTAGCTCCCTTTTTCCGTTTATGTGCTAGCATATGTATCTATGTATCTATGCAGTAACCATGATTGTATGATGCAAGGGGAAGCCGAGTAATCTCCATGGAGCATAGTAGAAAAGAGAGGTAATTTGACTATGGATTCCTGAAAAAATGGGGCAGCCAAGTATGCCCTGCTGAGCATAATTGAAAAGAGAGTAAATTTAACTAGGATCTCTTCATTTTGGCTTTCTAACCTGTCTCCTATCATGGATGTGCAATGGAGCCTCACTTGAAGTGACTTTTACATCTGCCTAAGGATGCCGATTAAGTCTTAACTGTTGAAATGAGGGCATTGGAGTGATAAGATGCAACTGCATTGTTTTTTCTTTTACGCTCATTTTTCTCCAATAGCTACCCCATTTGCTTGGATAATACATGTTTTTGAGATGTTTTGCATTTGCTTGCACGTGAATGTCATTGATAGATTTCCTGTGATGATTACATGTTTTAAACTTTGGCAAAGGTACATAACACTGATGTTGAATGTTTAGGCAGGGATTTCACGGGTGGTTGTGGGGCTTCGTCATCCATTGCCACACTTCAAAGGAAAGGCAATAAAGGAGCTGAGGAAGGCTAATATTAGAGTCGATGTTCTTGGAGAGAACATGCAAATGAATGCAACAACTGAGGTCGATTTTGGGATATAATATCATGAAAATTTTATATTGTTGTTCAGAATCATGCTGGTTTATCCCTAATTCCTTCCAAAAACATTTTTCTTGTCGGTCTTCCGTTCTATCGGAATTGTCAATCCTAGTACAATGCCTGATATTGCGGTCCACATTTACACCAATGGCTGTTCTAGTGGACAGTCTGTCAACTGGAACTCGAGGATAGTCTACTAAAGAACCATAATAAACTAGAGTTTCAGTTCCAAGGAAATATTCTACGAATGAAGAAACATCCCCTACATTTTGAAGTCTCTAGGAATTAACTTCACCAGGAAGGTAGAATGCTTCTAGAAGGAAATTGGCAACCTGTTGGTCACAACAACCGCTGCCCCTCCCTAGGAGAGGGGGATAACAAATGTTGGTATGGGGAGACTCCAGGGTATAATCATATGGGGTGAGGAAATATATATCTTGAGTTGTCAGTGTTTGCATTAGAAGTGAGGGGCTTCTAGGGCAATAGTATGTATGCTCCATTCAGTGGTCGGAAAACTCTTGAGGCCTTGAGTTCACCTGGCCAGAAGCTGCAAAGAAGATAAAAACTGTCAATACTGGCTTGTAAAACAAACTAAAAGTCATGCACTTGTTGAAGAACTATATTCATTACTCATCTTCACTTTGGAGATCTCTCCATCTTGGATCAATCTATTGTATGTATGTTGAAGGATGCTACTGTCAATCTCTCCTTATCTAAAAACCGGCAACTTGAATCTTGTGTACATAGTTAAGATGTACACTTAGCATATTCAAACCATTTTCCCTTATCTTTCTTTCAGGAGAAAATTTTCAATTCCAACCTCAAGGTATTTTTGAGCGACTTAAAAATATCTAGCTGTATTTGATCTCAAAGGAGGAAATTGGGTCTACCTATTCTTTCAAAAGAAAGAATTTCAGTAACCTCCAGGACTTGTACAAATTTTGTAAATGCGATTTTCTTTTTCTTAAGACTCTGCATGCATAGCATTATTCAAGAATTGAGTTTTCTGATATTCCTGAAAGGAGAGCCTTAGTCAAGGATATTTTTCTTGTGGCTAGGTACCATTCTGACGGATTTTACTCTCTGCAGATAATTTACAGTCCCATCTTTTAAACACATTAAAGCCAAGTCCCTGTCAAAATGGTTGAATATAAAGACAAGCTTGTTCCTTTGCACGTATGCTAAACGTTTGAGGCAAAACTTACACAATTTCACTCTTCTACCTGACACGATGCTTTGTAAAGTATATATAAAGCACTCAAACTTGTTATCGTATATGATCTAGATAAACTTCCATTTGTAATGAAAGTTTTTAATTGGAATTACAGTAAGCTTGAAATCATGCTGTATTTTCATTTCATGGAGACATTTCTTCTTTGATTACCAACTATATACTTGTTTCTTTCTGTTTGCTTCGAAAGATTTTTAATCTTTTGACCTCTGTTCTCTTTCCAGAAAGCTTTAAAAGCCTGCAAAAATGTTAACATTCCTCTTCTCTATAGGGCATCATTTCATAGTCCATTCTCTACTCTTAAGTACGGGATGACACTTGATGGTGAGGTTCTTTGAGTCATCTCTTTTTCATTGGTAAAGGGTGGCATGTTAAGAGTTTGATCCATGCTGCTGATTTCCAGGTAAAATTGCTGCTAGTAGTGGGCATGCAGCTTGGATCACCAGCAAGGTATCCCGTCAGAGAGTTTTTGCTACCCGTGGACGAAGTGATGCTATCATTGTTGGAGGCAACACTGTTCGACGTGATAGTAAGTATATACCGTTCTCTTTCCTCTGCCTGTCCAGAATCAAATCTAAGATGTTGCAGTTGTTGCTTTAGGTGTTTTTCTCTTGATATTTTGTTTTCAATGGATTGTGTGCATTCACTAGTTCTAATAAAATTGGTATTGTCAGCATATTTGACCTAGTCTTTATGGGTATTCTAGTTATTGGTATTGTCAGCCCATATGTGACCTAGTCTTTATGGGGATCTTTACACAATTCAGGAAAAAGAAGTGGTATAAATTCAATAATTGATAAAAGCAGTTTTGGAAATTTTTTCAAAGACTCCGTGGGCCACATTGTGGAAATACAGTTCTCCTTAGATTTCTTACATGCAGATAGTAGGCATGTGGATATGCACAATTTCTCACATCAGTGTTTTCAGTATGGGTGTGGAATCACCATTGCAAAACCTGTGATTTCATTGGATCTCCTTTATTAATGATGGTTGCAGATCCACAGTTAACAACTAGGCAAGCTGGTGGTCACCTACCTGTCCGTATAGTGATGTCACGAGGAATGACTTTGCCCGAGGATGCAAAACTATGGGATGTTTCTTCTGCACCCACAATAGTTATGACACAAAGAGGAGCACGGAAAGATTTTCAACGCAGGCTTCAGAGCAAAGGAGTAGAAATTGTCGAGTTTGATTTCCTAACCCCAAGGGGGGTTATGGATTATTGTTATGATCGAGGTTTTCTGAGCATTCTATGGGAATGTGGGGGTACTTTGGCTGCACCTGCTATCTCATCTGGTGTGATCCATCAAGTATGACATCGTTGACATCGTTGCCATTTGTTCTTGTATTGACACATCCTTCACGTGCAACGGAAGCAAGATAATTTGCTCCACTTCTCAATTAGTGAATAGCTTTTCTTCCATTCAGTACAGGTGCTTGCATTTGTCGCACCGAAGATAATTGGAGGACTTCATGCACCTTCTCCTGTTGGTGAAATGGGGATGGTAGAAATGACTCAGGCAGTGAATCTTGAGGATGTATCTTTTGAACAGGTAAGGTGATATAACCTCTTTATGTATTTGGCTGATGTTGTGGATATTCGATCTTAAGTATGCATGCTTTTTTTTGCAGATAGGTCCAGACATGCTTATCAGCGGTTATTTGCAGCCAATCCCTGATGTAATAGTTCCTCCTGGAATGGACGAGCTTGATGCTTCTGAAGCAGCTTCGTTTTTGGAGAAGAAGAACATAATCTCCTTTTATAAGCCATGGGATGTTCTCGGTGCCCTTTCTAATTTCTCTCCTCATCCGATTACTGTAGCTGACTCTGATGGAAATGATGTGGCATGGCCCAGCGTTGAACATTACTACCAGGTTCAATTTGTGCATGTGTAGCATCAAAAGTTTCCCATGCATAGAAAGCCAGTACATAGTTGTGGCTTAAACTGCTTTTTGTTATCTAGAAAACCATTATATATGATTGTAGTGTTCTGATGTCAGGCTGTTGCCAACACATGTTGGTAGTTAGGCAGCCTCAAAATTCCTCAATCATGTAGTCTTGACAGGAAATTTATGATTTTTTACATCTATATCTGTTGATTTCTGCTGAAGGGCTATAATGTTTTGATTTACTTTGTAACAGGCACAGAAGTACAAGGGTGTTGAAGACCCACTTGCAAAAAATCAAGTCGAAAGAATTGAAGCTGCAAAAAGTCCCGAGGAGGCAGCAAGATTAGGGAGGAGCCTAGCAAAGCAGCGGCCTGATCTGGTATTTATGCATAGCTCAAGAACTCCTTCATTGTGAGGGAAACTAGCCTCAATCCATAGTGCTTCTCTTTCTTTCATGTAGGTACGCAAAGACTGGGAAATAGTGAAAATAGAAGTAATGTACACTGCACTCCGTGCCAAGTTCATGGGCCATCCATCTTTGAAATCTTTGCTGCTATCAACATCAGGGGCTATACTTTCCGAAGGCTCGCCGCATGATCTGTTTTGGGGGTCAGGTCGAGATGGGGAAGGACTCAATCACTTGGGACGCTTACTCATGAGGCTCAGAGCCGAGTTTCTCAGAGAAGAGAATAGCAAGATCTTTCCTAACAATGTCAGCATGGAAAGGATTGAGCACACACCCAGCTAGAAAATCCTGTGCTATCTCATAAGAAAGTGTCAAATTTTCTAATTTTGGATATGTTTAGACTTTCTGTAAGAAAAGATGTAATTTATGTGTGGCAATTTTGCGAGTGTCAAGCAAGTTGTAGACATTGTTCATCCCTTTTTCCGATCTGGTTGAGATGACCATTTACCATTTTTGTTGCACAAATTCGTAGCAGGAAATCTGGTGGATATCATTCATTCATATGTAATATAAAACCACGAGATGATGTGTGTCTCGCTGTGCAAGAGAAGGTTCGGTTTTACACGAGATTTTACATGAGAAGAGGGTCCGGTTTAATCAAATTGACAAGAAAAACCTACTCCTAATCACTATGGCCCTTATCTTAGCTATAGTTAGTGATGTATTAACTTTCAGCGTTGTTATAGAATGAATGGAGAGGCTGAAACTGGTAAAGAAGAGGATTCTTGTAGAGAAAGAGTATATGCACACTTTACCTGTGGTAATGCAGTCTTGGAAGACCTTTGTTACGTGTTTAGCTGTACATATTGCACTGAATTTGTATGATGTATTAAGCTGATTAATGTGTCAACAACTCTCATCCTTAATTTTCATGTACATTCAAATATCTTTTCCCTAATAGATGGGCGTTTGAACTCCTAGTTTAATTGAAGCGGTATTGTCTTAACCGTTTTCTCCAACAGGAATCGATACAATCTTCATACAAATTTCACATTTTATTTACAAAATGGCGTTCAACAATCTTCACTTGCATATCTCTGCAAGTATACAGAAAAAAAACATTGATGAGAAAAAGAAATGGAATACCACAGCCAAAGTCAAAAATGAGATCCCAGACTCTTTAACAGCCATTGCTTGGTACTCGGTTGGATTCCACAGATGCCCAACTGTATGAAGTGCCACTCAGCTTTGGAATACTGATATAGCCCAACCATGAAACACACTGTTAAAACTATTGCACTGAAATGAGGTAGAGACATCAAATACATGCAAAAACTCTCATTTTTGTTTCAGTACCATATAAGATTGTTGTGGAATGAATCACGATCGAGCCTCAACTAAGAGGTTTGTTGCTATCGTAACATCATTTCCGGCAACCGTGAGTGCTTGTAAAGCTTGATTTCTATCAAAGCCCATAGACACTATCATGGCAACAGATTCTTCAGGGGGTGGGGGCACAGAAGAAGCTAGTGGGGGTGACTGTCCCTGCTTCATTCAGTCAAAAAAAAGCCATGCTATGTTCCATAAACACAAAAATGACAAGAGAGAAGGCACGTTTGTGAAGAAAAACTAAAACCTGCAATCCATTGATAGCTTGTGAATTCTGGGAGTTCACAAGCCTTGTAATTGAAGTTGGAGACCTTATTGTCTGAGACAATGTTCCAAAAACCTGGCTCACAGCTACAGTCGTTGCTGCAGGGAACTGTCAACGCCCATGCAAACATGAATGAGGACAAAATAGCCATAGCTCATTGCTTCTCAAGGAAACCATGAACGCCAACATACTCTTTGTTTTTCCAATACAAATTATTACTGGTGTAGAAACTTCCGTGCGAGGTGAAAATCCAGAAAATACAACTTTGCATATAACACAGACATGTCCCACAAGAGATTTAGCACTAAGTTTATTTACTTTGACACGGCGAATCTTAAGCACATTCGTGTGATAAACAGCACCAACCAGGAAGCCGCACATACCAGGTATCAATGATCGGTTCCATGAAGAAAATAAAAGCTGGAAGGACATGGCAATCAGTTAGTAGACCTAGAAAAGGTGGAATTCAATATCACATCGTTACTGCACATGAGCTATCTTGGTACCTGTAATCCAGCAAGATAAACAAACGACTTGTCTGAAAGGCTAACTCCAAGAACCCGGAATCGAGTTGTTGTTGGGATGTCAAAATAGAACTGAATAAATGATGCAAACACAAGCCCATATGGCCCAGGAGATAATCCCAGAGGAAAAAGATCTGCAAGATAAATATTTATGAAACATAGAACTAAAGCAAAGGAACATATTTCATGGAAAGTTAAAATGTAAATCTATAACTAGAGAGATTCAGGCTGTCTGTCTACAAGAAAGAGCTGTTTCCTATGCGTGGTTATTTTCATTTGTAAAGAGAACTCAAATCTACAAGAAGGGAGCAGTAGATACCTTTTAAAACAGAGATAGCCACTAAATTAAGTATCGTACTAAGAATTGTTGAGAATGCCAGAAACACCTGGGATGTAATAAGAATCAATCAATAAACTTCAACAAACATGGCATGCATTAGCCAAGAATTAGCAATAGACATACAGTATATTTGTTGGAGCCAATTTGCCTCTCAAATATACGGAAGTAATAAATAAGAAAAAGACCGAAGACAAGTTCAGGTGTTGATGCAAAAACACAAGGTGATGTGAGAATTCGCCAAAACTGATATTTCTTGACTATTGCCTGGAATCACAACAAACAACACCATCAGTTTCAACCTACTTTCATTATTCGACACTATTTGCCAGGAATCGTTGACAAAAACACCATCAGTTTCTACATACATTGGAACTATATATGAACGATGAGAATCTTAATGTGGTAAAACACTGATTGATTAACCAATCTGGCAGCATTTACAACCAGATAATAGGAATTGTTAGGAAATCTTTCATGTTTCACAAAGTATGAAAAAAAGAATTATGATAACAAACTGACAAAAAATGAATGGTATTAGTCGATGCAATAGAAATGATGAACAAAATAAGGGCATTTGTGATGACGTTCAGATACATCAAATTTAAGAGCGGAGAGAGAGAGAGAGAGAGAGAGAGAGAGAGAGAGAGAGAGATGAAAGTTTGCTTACTGGCCTGATATGAAAGGTTACAATCCTTGTCTGCTCGTGTAGCTGCCAGCAATGTTGCAATGCTGCACACTATTACTAATACCTTGGACACTGGAGCATTGTCTGCCAGCATATCATACAAGATATAGTTCAATTATGCTAAAGATACAAGGCCTACATTAACCATTGCTCTTATGTATGCGAATCCAATCGTAGTGCAAATTCAACAGATTATTATAGCTCTGCATATGTCAATCCAACAGCTTTATGATAGCTCCACAAATGTGAATCTAACAGATTCTCATAGCTCTACATATGCAAATTTGATAGGTTTATCATAGCTCTAAATATGTGGATCTGACGGATTTACCCTAGCTATACAAATGTGAATCCAACTGCTTCCCCATAGAATCCGACAGCTTTGTCATGCTCCATACGTGTGAATTCGACGGATTTCCCATAGCTTTATCATAGCTTCAGACGTGTGAATTCGACGGATTTCCCATAGCTTTACATTTTGCAAACTAAATAGGAGTACCTTCACTCTAGATACGAGAATTGACAGAATCTTGATAGCTTTATGTATGAAAACTGACAGATTTACAATAGCTACCTGTATGTATGCAAATCGACAGATTAATCTTAGCTCTAGATATACAGAACAGTCCCTCTTCGCACGCAAAGAGAGGGATAAATCATTTATCGTGGCTGAACTGTGAACGCATGGAGATAGTCAGCTTAATCATAGCTCGGCATATGCAAAAAGAGCCATGGAAGCATAGAACGTCGCGTCACAGATGGAACAAATAAGAATTCCTTCGTTTTGCAACATGGGCTCTGGATTTCATGTTTGATGGGATCATTGAACTTCTTGCAGCCGGACAAAGAGATCTCCCGATCCTCTCTTCCAGATCGTGATTCAACGTCCAGATCCCACCGAATTTGATGAGAGAATCAGGAATCAAAAGGAAGAGGGAAGAGAGGGAGGGGGAACTCACGGAAGCCAGAATGCCCAGAGTCCATGGTGGCGGCGAGAATCGAGCTGTTGGGCGATCCTGAATTTGCTGGAAACGCACAGAGGAACACGAGCCGCAGGGCACTGCATCGCACAGTCAAATCCGGGTATTCTTCTTCTTCTTCTTCTTCTTCTTCTTCTTCTTCTGATCTTCTTCTAATCTTCTTCTAATCTTCAATACAAGCTTTCATTGTCTTCTTCTAATCTTCTTCTTCTTCTAATCTTCCTCTAATCTTCTCCTAATCTTCCTCTAATCTTCTTCTAATCTTCCTCTAATCTTCTTCTAATCTTCTTCTTTTAATCATCATCTTCTTCTAATCTTCTTCTTTTAATCATCATCTTCTTCTAATCTTCTTCTAATCTTCTTCTTTTAATCATCATCTTCTTCTAATCTTCTTCTTCTTCCAATCTTCTTCTAATCTTCTTCTTTTAATCTTCTTCTTCTAATCTTCTTCTTTTAATCATCTTCTAATCTTCTTCTTTTAATCATCTTCTTCTAATCTTCTTCTTTTA
>JBBBWG010026756.1:73573-86677 GCA_037176905.1 Azolla pinnata | reverse complement strand
TGAAAGGGTTATGATGGTATGTGTAAGCTCTTAACCTCCTGATCTTTGGACTCATTTCTCATCTTCATTTCTAGTAGCTTTTTTCTCAGATGGTCATATCCTATCGATTCACATCAAATATCTATTATGTCTATATTACTGACTGGTGAATGGTGATGTAGAATCAATGCCCAAATCTGGAATCATTCTAGGAGTCTGGGATATCACAATATGTCAAGGGGTTGTGATGCCCGATAATATCACTGGCATGTATTGATAAAGATCATTTTACAAGTGTCATGATGCATTCTATCATCGTGTTCCAACTGAAATCATTTCATCACATTTGTAATGTTCATTGGCCAAACCGTCACGCGGCATGCATTGATAAAGATCATTTTACAAGTGTAATGCATTCTTTCATCGCCATCATCTTTTGTGATGTTGATTGGCCAAAATATCTCAAAGCATGTGTTGATAGATATTAGGACAACGCAAGGCGTTCAATTGTGTGTTCTAACTTTACATATGCAAATCATATCATATTTTGCACGCAATCGAAAGCACATCATCTGACAATTATAAATCTTTTCTTTTAACCTTTGTTTATAATCGGCGGATGTAGCAGGATCCAAAACATGTACATGACGACCCACTCCACAGCCCGGGGTCAGAATGAACTCTGAAAGAAAACGATTTCAGACATTTTAAACTCAGAAATAAGTGAACTTTGATTTGCCACTCCCTTCAGAGAAACTCAATGGGACGTGTTTGTGTGTGTGAGTGAAGTGTTAAGAGTTTGTCTGTATCTGGTGCAATGATTCTGATCGTGAATTAATGATATTAATAATGCGATTGCACTTGGGAGAGAAATGTGTAAGTATACAGAGAGAGAACTCGTGTACATTATCATCGTAAAATGCATTACCGCAAAGATGGTTACAATACAAGGCCTGGCATGACTTGCAGGATGCGTTTCCCCTCCCTATCTTTCAAGCTTGCTCACTAGATCATTGAGAGGTGGAAGCTCCTTGATGAGCTCGGCCCAATCTGGCATGCCCTGTATATCCAGGCAGACAATTCATTGTACATTGCTGGCAATAGAGTCTGCAATTTGTATAACAACAAAAAAGACAATGAAAAAAGCTTAGAGATTGAGGGTTAGTACCACTCCAGACTTCCTCACACGCCCATCTAATCTCAAAACAATGTAGACATCCGACCCGAGTGTCACACCCTTCGTTTCTTGCTCCTCTTGCACCCATCTGGATGATAAATAATTACCATACAATTAAGATTTAGTATCACCAATTTTCAGATAATTCCATGATAATCCTCGATAAGGAATGGAACTCCGACATTGCATTGGGCATCAAACCTAGTAACCCCAAGCAAGATTTCAAATATTATCTGTCAAATCCTAGATACCCAATGTGCTTCGTTTGCACTCTTTCTTTTTTTTATTACCTCCAGCAGCGGCGAATACTTACAAACACAGGAAATGAATGATCACCTTTCCCACTCTAAAGGAGAAATTGCTTCGGCTTTGAAGCTTCTTTCGGCTTGCTCAACAGACTTTGAAGCTATCGTCTTTGCACGAGCCTCAAAATCATCCTATAGCAAACATGTCTGCAAATTATTTTTTAGGCAGCTCATAAAGGACAAGAAACAAAAAAGTAAACATTCAACGGATGGAAAGAGGCGAAAGATCGATACATACTGCAGCTGGGGCATTAGCAGATACCACAGTCCCTGATCCTCCGAATCCTTTTTTCTTGCTTGCTTCTTCTTTAGTGTTGCTCCAGATCAAAGGAACCAGAAGAACCCCTCTTTCAAGCAGCTCTGATCGGAACTTCTCAGAGCGTTGAATGGCTCTTGTCACCACATCTTTGCCACCAGCCAAAATCAGCTATAAAATATTGTGATGGCAACATGGAAGTTTTCAGCATTGACACCTACCATTAATTTGTTTACTTGCAAAGCTTAAAAAATGGTGATCTTACAGGGCGGCATGTGTTTCTGAGTTGAACAAGCTCTACAACACGGTTCTTACCAAGCCGCAATGGTAATCGAGAGAGAGTCTCATCTCGAGATATTCTGGCAAGTTGCTCCTCTTCTTTCCTGCTCTCCCATATGAATAAAGCCACAAACGCAATAATTCCTGCAAAGTTCTAAAGCCATTTTTTACTTCAGACTTCAATATTTGTAACATGTAAATATGAAAGACGAACAAAATTATCACCACAAAATCCAGCAGGTCCAGATTAATCTACAGAAATAGGCATTTATGAAGGATAGGATCACTTCTCCTCTTGGATGAATAAGGACTGTATAACATAGCTTTTCTATTAGCCACATTCACTACTACCATCACAGTGAGAAGTTGTCCTTGTATCTTGATTAAGATTTAGACCCCCATCTTTTAGTATGTAGCCTCTTCGATATAGAATGATGATACAGACAAATCTAAAAGAGGGAATTTGAAGAGTCTTTTTTACTCCCAGAAGCATGCATCGCGCACTGCAATTGCAGGTCATGAAAGTGGCTGTAGAAAGAGCAAGCGTGTCAGAGACAAAAATCCCATTGCTGCCATTGCCATATCTTCATAGGATCAAAGAAAGTGCTTGACCACATCAAAGACCCCTTCCGAGTTCAATGACCTTTGACAACTCCATGACATGATTTTTCTAAGGATCACCATCTCTCTTCACTAGTAATGGTTACGACCCACCAATTTATTCCAAGCTTCTGAAAATATTTTTATTTTCGTTTCAAAACGTTAAAAGACAAATATAGTAATTGTTACATTTTATTAGATCCAATACTGTATTTACAAGAGCTCTATTTTTCATTCACATTACATCATTCCGTTCTTTGGCAATAAGACAACCTCATTCCAATCACTCTGTTATAATTCTCAACTGTGCTCATTAATTTGATACTTTGTGCACCAGTCTCTACCTTTCAATCAGACATAATCCAAAGTGCTTAAGAATTAAGTTTAAGACCAAAGGGCAAAAGTCATTACCAGCGAGGTTTATGCCTAAGTTTTGAACAGTTTCCAGAAGATTGGGGGCATTATCTCCACCTTGAATTGCACGAAATAATCGGGGTCCATTTATAACTGTCGATATCCCAGCAGCAGCAGTAAAAACAACATATAATACTTTTCGGACTCCCCGAAATGGAGCCTGTACCTCTCCAATGAGTTTTAAATCCCTCCTAAATCCAGGGCCAACTTCCTGTCCACCTTTTCTAGCCTGAAATGATGTAGAAAATAGTTAAATGTTTACATGGAATCTGTAAATAGGCTTATCGCTACAGAATTCATGAAGAGCCATCAGGAAAGGCATACCTCATCTTGCAATTCCTTGAACTCCTTTGTCCCCCGGAAATCAGCTAGATCAGGATCATTGAGGATTACACTGAATTTAAGACCGTATTCTCGAAGAGCTTTCCGTAGAGCTTCAGACGCCATCTGTTTTTCGTCACTATAACATAACAGCATTTATTGTGTCATTCCAGAACACAAAATTGCTCCAAATGAAACATCTAGTCGTAGAATTTAATGAAAGATAAGAAAATTAACCGTTTCGCATGGCAGCAAGCTTTGTTATATAGTGCTGCCTGAGCTTCTTCTGGCGTTGGGTCCATTGTCAGAGCTAAATCAAACTCAGCAAGTGCATCTCTGACCTGATTTGGACAAAAGACCATCTAAAGTCAGTTTTTCGTGGAATTGAATCCAATATAATTTAAAATATTGCTTCAATATCTGACAACATTCAAACATGTGGTAATTTTGTGCTTGTTATGTTGCATGTTGGTGTCGTTTTTCATCCATTTCCCACGTCATGTTGGACATGTGGTGCATAGAACCTTATCTTGCATCCAGATTTACAATGGCCATTCCGATAACATGATTCAGTTCTATGTGGTTGAGCTTCATAAAAGGGAGGTGGAGATAGTTGATGATTGTACTATGACGCTTCAGCCACGTGGTAATCTTCTTGCCTTCCTTTCCGCTCTAATGAGTTACGTGTCAGCTATGAGTTATATTGTAAGAATTTCAGACAGCTTTGCGGATTTAATGTGGTATCGATGACTTGCTCTTGACCACATGTGTTATATTATCACCAATTGTCTTTTTAGGGACACTAATCTGATACCTGCCAATCTAGAGGTTGTCCATCATACAAGTTCCTCTATGCATCATCATGTTGGTGGCTCCCTCTTCATAAGATACAAGGTGGACCTCACGATTGTAGCCTACATAAGGAGTGGTAAAGAGAGAATATCATTACTGAGATTTAGGGGTTTAGATCTTGAAAGTTAGGGTAACAAACAGCAGTAAAGTAACAGAGGGAATATTGAAATGTATGTACCGGTTTTCATGTTTAGACTGGTCTTCGTGTATAAAGGAGGGTCACTCTCCACTAAGAAATATAAAATTTTCTACCTTTCTTCACGTGGTATCAGAGCTTAAAGACCTTCACTGAATAATTCTTGACATAGCTGAAAGGAAGAGGAAACCAAAGTCATATCCTTTGAACTGTATCAAAACGAAGATGTTCTAGTGGTAATGGAATGCTGATGGAATTCTCATTGTATGAACTCAAACAATCTCCTATGGCATGGTTTGGAAGATTTGAAAAGACTGATATCTATGAGATACCAAGAAAGTCAGAAAAATCCTACTTTATTCGTTTGAACACACAACACCAAAAGGACGGTTACAATGCATCTTGTATATATGGATGATGCTATATTAACAGGAGACGATGAGAAAGTGCAAGATCAAGTGCTAAAGCTGACAATCAAGCAATGAGACTAGGAACCTACTAACCACAGTGGATAAAAAACCTCTTGCAAGACCTTAAGATCGAGCAGAAACGTACAATGAGGCTTTATTGTGGGGAACTAATTACATGGAGAAACACAAAACAGGAAATAGTTGCAAGATCAAGAGCTAAAGCTGAGTGTTGAGCAATGAGAGACTAGGAACATATTAACTACAGTGGATAAAAATCCTCTTGCAAGACCTTAAGATGAGTGGAAAGGAGAAATGAGGCTTTATTCCGACAACAAGCCTGTACGGCATAAGACATTTTATTATAGAAAAATTGGAAAAACAATAGCCAGTTGCCAAACATACTCACAAAGGGATGGTAACTTTACATTTGATTCAATCGTATCCAAGCTTGGAATGAGTAACATATACTCGCCAAACTTTGAAGCAAAGTTACAACAAAACACGTACTTCATTAAAGAGAAATTGGAACAACCAAAAGCCAGTTTGCAGCAAAAGGGTTTCCCAGCTTTGAGGGGACGTTAGAACAAAAACACATTTAATTAAGAGAAATTGGACACCTAAAGCCAGTTGACAAACACACTCACAAAAGGATTGGAAGAACTCTACATTTGATCCAGTTGTATCCAAGCTGGGTAACAGTAACATATACTCAGCCGCTTTCAGGGGTAATGTTGAAGGAAATGACCCAGAAACTTAGGAGTTTAGATCTTGAAATTCAAGGATCGAGATGTAGAGAGTTAGCGTAACTAGAGGAATAAAGTGATGGTGGAAAACTTTTGAAATGTACCTGTCCGTTTCTATTTTTAGATTGTTTCCAATGTATGACAGGAGGTCCCTCTCCACTAAGCAATGTAACCTTCTCTAACTTCGTAACCTCACAATATCAATAACTGATAGTCGAAATGTATGCCAGAGCAGTGTTTTTTTCCCAAGACTGCAAACCCATGCATATCCTTCGCTTCTCTCGTGAAGAGGTGCGGTATACACACAATTTTAGTTGCTCTATTTGTGCAGAATTCATGGCATTTGGATATCATTGCAATACACCACACAATCTTCACCAAGATTTAGCATTTCAACCTTGCTGAGCTCTATTCATACAACGGATCGAGTATGTCCCACCTTGCGGTCACAATACTTCTATCAAATAAGCAATTATATATGAACATTTGATATATTATGCGCATAAAAAGGCAAGTGATATCTGAAGCTCATTATCTACGTTCGTACAAAGGGGCATACATCTTCCGCCTTGCAGGCTAAACAATGCCTCTGAACTATATGTATGCATCCTGCTTATGTGATCGAGATCAAAAAAGAAAATGCAATGCGAATTTGGACAAATCGATAGGATACATACGCACACGTACACGATTATACATACAAACATACATACAACCATATATATACGCACCGATAGACACACTCATGCGAACGTACATGCATGCATTCACACATACATACATACACGCGTGCGCGCGTATGCATACACTCAACGACACACACACTGAATACATAAAATGCATGCATATATTCGCACATACAGACATGTATACATACATCATACATGCATACGCACATACCCGTCCTTTCCGGAAGAGCGAGAGACCGAGTTCCACGGCAGCCTCGGGCGTTGCTACGGGGGAAGACGATTCGCCTTCGTGCGCAGCGCCGTTCATTCTCACCTCCCGCGCCTTCGGCATCTTGGCCTCCTGGCGGCGCCTCCGCTCCATGCTCCTCGCGACGAAGCAGGACTGCGCCGGATGCAGAGAGAAGAGGTTGAGCCTGGTGGGGAAGTAGGGAGCATGGCGGCGGCTGCTGCAGCAGCGGCGGAGAGACGAAGCGGGGGAGCAGACGAGGACGACCATCGCTGTCTCTCTGAACTACGACCTGTTCTCTTCTTCTTCTTCTTCTTATCTGTTTTTCCTGTGTATTTCTGTTCTTCGTGTTTGTGTGTTCATAAGCTCCTTGTTTCTACAAATTACCAAAATAACCCCTCCCCCAATTGAGTTCTGAATCTGCTCAGTTTCTTCTGACACGAGAGAGCAGCTCCAGAGATTCATCATCATCAGAACTCCAACTCTGGAGATGTTTGAATCATCGATGTTGTCGCGTGCGTAACGAATCGTATGCATCCGGTACGCATATCGCGTATTTCCAACGTATTTGCCGCAATCCCGGTAACTGGGAATGCGTATTTTGACGTATAGTTGTTGAATATGTAAAAACAAAGTACGGGCTACATATGCTAGATGTGGGTTGAGATGCTTTGAAGTAGGCTAAATAATTGCACAAATTTACAGTTAATCCAAACTTGCATGCACTAAACTTTGTGACATTGCTAGATTTGTGCGATCTTGGATTGTAGAAAATCGAAGTTTAAATTTATGTTTATAAAATGGCTGATGTTTGCTTCCAAGATCGAATAACGGTTCTAGCGGAAACTGTGTTTGATGTTTATAAACTTAGACCAAAACACGACGACTCCAAAACGTGCATAATACGTTTGAGTACTTTAAAACGTATTTAGTTTATAAAAAAATACGTGTTTTAGCAACATATAAAATACATGTTTGAAGTAGCAGCGAGGCCATGAGGTTATGAGTTCGATCCTCGACAATTTGCCAAAGCTTTTATCTCTTTCATTCTTGTCTTTACGACAGCGTAGAACCCCAAGCATTTAAGAACCTTTGTATATATTTGATCCAATACATCAGATCCCAATCCCAGTAGCAGCAGCAATAGCAGTAGCAGCAAGAACTCTCCAAAGTTTAGTCTCAACCGTTTGTTTTTCTTTTCTTTTTTGCCTCAGAAGACGTATTCACATATCTTTCTTTCTTCTGCCTCCAAGTTGCAGTTTGCATGCTCATCGCGAATTTATTGCTTGCAATTCTCAGCTTAAGACACGCGTATTAATAGAGAGGTCCGAAGCAAGAGCGACTAAACGGAACGAGAGAGGTTTCCGAGCTCGAGCTTCTCCGGAGCCTATGAAAATCCAACCAAATCCCAGAGACATCCACGAGTCAACATCGAGAGGGAAATCCGCGAATGCAGAGGATGTGGGCTTCTGGTGGACATTACGCGTCTGCGTTGCGATCCACGATCGGCAAAATTCGGGCGGCTTCGTTCAGTGACGCCAGTTTACCAGCGTCCATCCGATGCAGAGGTTTCCCCCCACCCCACCAAAGTTAGCGATGGCCATCGCCACCTAACCCTTCTCCTGGAACCTCTTCTCGGATGCTCCAGAGATAATCCCAAGGAAAGTCAGAGAGACACATGCACGCGCAAAGGGCTCCTCTGCCAAACTTGGCAATGGAGGGGGAATGGCTTTCAACGATTCGATCGATCGAGTCGATCCCTTCCCCCCAAGTAGCAATGGCTATAATTAGGGGGAATGCAGCAGGGCCTGTCAGGCGAGAGGGCTGCGATGGCTTTGGAAAGCATGGATCATGTGGTGGATCGGATGGATGCTAGCAAGCAGATGCAGTTGCTCCCCAGATCGGATCCTCTGCAGATCGGCGGAATGGGATCGATGCATGCTCATCCCCCATGCTCTTGTACTCTGTCGCGTTCCCAGAGCTTACTGCTCGCATCCATTTTTGTGGGCTCCTCAGAAGCCCGCATGTATGCTGTTCTGAGACGGAGGGGGCGCATTGAATGCATCGATCCGATAATCTCTACTGGGTCTATCATGCATCTATCTATCTGGCACATGGGGGGGGTGGGGGGGGGCTCCCTGCCCCACGATTGATTGACAGAGATCTAGACATCTTCGCTGCCATGCGTCCTCAGAGGGCCAGAGTCTCTGGCTCTGCTCTCTTTGCCCCGGATTCGAGATTTGCTTCTTCTTCTTTCGATCAGGGAAAGAACGCTTGCGTTTTGCTCTACGGAGCCGTTCTGTTTTGCTGGACCGAGAATGTGAGAAGGCGGCGCAAGGAAGAAGAGACTCTGTATTGGGGGCTGGGGCGGAGCAGATGTTCTGTCTCTCCAAAGAGCTCTCTGTATATGGCATGGCCATCAACTGACGATCTGTAGAGTTTTCGGCCCTTTTTTGTCAGTAAAGAAGAAGTATCTGCTACAGAGAAAGGCCTTCCTCTGTTTCCAAACTCCTCCCCCTCGGATTCCCCCCCCCCCTCCCTCCCAACACTGCAGCAGTTAAGTAATCGGCCTCGATAGACAAACATATCTGCTGCAATAAACCGCCTTCTGACTGACAGCGGAGTGCTGCAATGGCCTCGCTGCTTCCGCACACGATTTTGGTTGCTGACGCCGAGTTCCGTCATCGCCTCCCGATCTATCTGTCCATCCATCTTATGCACAGTAAAAATCAGAGCCAAGGGATCAAACAGACACACAAACAAGCATACTGATACATACATACATACCGACACACACACATACAGGCAATGCATGTACACATACGTACATGCATGCAAGCATACACCCATGCATGCACGTCGAGATCATGAAAAGATGTGTCCCTGGTGGAGGAGACGCTAATGCCGCGGATGATGATGGCCCCCCTTTCAGAAGCAGCTGCTTGAATGGCCATGGATGAATACCATGCAAGCAGAAGCCAGAGACCACTCTGTGCTCGGATTGATCGATCTCGATCGATCGATGAATCACATACACAAACACACACGCGCGCACACATGTCAACCTCGAGAGATCTTGAAAAAAAGGCGAGAGTTGGTGGCCCATGAATGGATGTGGGACAAAAGGGCTTGTCACATGTACATACATACATACGTACGTACGCACGCGCATACATACGCACATACATACGCGCATACGCACATACATACACCAACATGCATATGTATATATACAAACGCATGCATGGATAGGCGGTTCTCTTTCATACATCCCTTCACTCCCATCCATCCATCCACATGCATGCATACACCCATTTACTTGTGTGTGCACATGCATGCATGCATGTATGCATACGCCCGTTTACTTGTGCGCGCGCATGCATGCATGCATGCATGCATCCATGCGTGCATGTGTGCATGCGATCCATTCATATGCATGTGCATGCATGGCCATATTTACCTACCGCGCGCGCCGTGCGCATAAGCATACATGCATGTGTTTTCCTCTCTTTTTTTTTCTCTCTCTTTTTGTTTTTTTTCTTTGAGGCGGTGCATCCATCCGTCGATCTGCCCCATGAATGCATGCATATGTACCATGGCCTTTGCATGCCCACTTTCGTGCGCGCCCACATGCATACATGCACGTACATACATACATACATACATACATACATACATACATACATACATACATACGCAGCTCATCCATGCATGCACGCTTGCATACATCCAGCCGTGGCATGAATGCATCGCATGGATGCATGCCGTTCATGCCATGGCATGGCGTGGCATGGATGCATGCCATCCACATGCATGCCACCCCATCCCATCCCATCCCAGCTAAGCCACACATCATATTCTGTACAGACATGTACTTTCGCTTCATAACGAGTCTGAATGCCTACGTCTTTATTTGTCTATTTATTTATTTGTTCATTTCATGTCAATATTTACACTGCCGTAATTAATAATAGCGATCATAATGCGAGGAAGGAATGCCGTAATAATAATAAAATCCAGAAGAAAAAGCATCAAAACCAATTCGCGAAAGATTTTAATCCCCAAAACTCGAAAAAAGTATTTGTTTTTTACCGCCACACACAAAAAGAAGGAAGCAAAATCGCACGTAAATATCGATATATATATATTTATTTATTTATTTACGCGCCGCTCTTGAAAGAAAAAAGGGCGAAATACCGCAAAAATGAGGAAAAATCGAGGGGGAGAGAAACGTAAATTTTGCGCGTGGATTTATTGGGAAATTAGACGCAAACAAAATCTGGCGGGAAAAAGAAAAAAACGAAGTAGGAAAATGGCGGCACACGTCAGCGACGTCATCGTTCACAGCGAGTAAAAAAAAAAGGCCAGAAAATAAGAAGGAAAAGGAAAATCAGAAAGAAAGAAAAGGGGAAATTATGGGGGGATAAATCAAGAATTGCCTTTTTAATCAGTAAATAAATAAACAAATAAACAAATAAGTAAAGATATAAGAAAGCCTTTTTTTTTTTTCTTTCTCGCTGTAGAACGGATAAGCGATCTGGATTTTTTTTTCCTCCTCCCTCAAATATCGATCATGTCATGAGTTATAAAACAATACCAAATGACCACAACAGTATTATTTATCACGTGCTTAGTTACCAAATGGGAATTCATATATATACATTGCATGTAACAAGCACTACAGCGGAGGTGGAGCAAAATTCTAGTATAAGAACCTCATTATGTATCCCGAACAAATGAGAGCGATGCCGATCGTTTATAAAGCATATATATCATCACGCTGCGGAATGCATGATAAGATCAGAAGTGCTACGCTAAGCGGTCTGGATTTTGTGTTAGAAAAACAAAAAAAAACAAACGGTTTAAAAAACAGAGGGAAAAAAGAGGAGAAGGAAACCCCTTGATTATTTGTTTTTTCGGAGCGATTTGCGTTTTTTCCAAAGTTGCGCTTTTGTTTTTTGTTTCTATTCTTTTTCGAGGGCGGCCTTGGATCCCTTTTATTCTATTTATTTATTATTATTATTATTATTATTTATTATTATCACCATCAAATTTCCGCCCCAGCCCGGTCCCGAGCATTTAAGAAGAGAGAGGGTGAGGGAGGGAGGGCCGTCGGATGCCATGCAGGGGGGGAGGAGATCGGACGGCTGGCATGGGCGCCACCCCCATCTCTCTCTCTCTAGACCCACAGCCTCACGCAAACCACCCTCTCCTCTTTCTATCTCCTCTCTCTAGGCCCCACACACTCTCACACAGAACCTTCTCTCTCTAGCCATGGCGTCCTCCTTTCTTCTTCTTCTTCTTCTTCTTCTTCGTCTGTGTCAGAGACAGAGAAGCTCTGCGTCTCTTTGATGAGAAGCTCTGCTTCCGCCATAGCTTCTGCGTACAGACACAGAACAGGCTTTCCTTCTTTCTTCTTCTTCTTCTTCTTCTTCTTCTTCTTCTTCTGCTGCTTCTTCTTTCTTCTGCTTCTGCTTCTTCTGCTTCTGCTTCTTCTGCTTCTGCTTTTCGCCATAGCTGCTGCTTCTTCTTCTTCCCTGCTCCTTGCATCTGCTTCCTCTGCTTGCTACCTTTTGCATTAACTGCATCTAACTCCATAGCTGCTTCCTTCCCCGCAGAAGAAACAGAGAAAGCTGCCTCCTCCTCCTCCTCCTCCTCCTGCTGCTGCTGCTGCTGCTGCTGCTGCTGCGGCGGCCATACTTCTATATATACCTATATATATATTCTTCCGTCCCTTCCTTCCCCGTCTTCTTCTCCATCTTCTCCCTGCTTCGCCTGCTGCTGCTTCCCGAGGAAAGGAAAACCCTAAAAAACACAGGCCCGAGGCTGCAGACCGGCCATGGCTGCTGCTGCTGCTGCGTCAGAGCTTTGCTGTCGCGTGAGGTATTACTGCTGAGAGGTTCTTGCCGCCGGCCGAGTCGATCCATCGCCCGCGCGAAACCCTAACCCTAGGGCCCCGTCCCCGTCTGCCATTTCTAAACCCTAATCCTCCTCTTCGGATCCCCCAGCCCTAACCCTAACCCTAACCCTAAGCCGAGAGGCAACAAAAGGAACGCTAGATCTTTCTTCTTCTTCTTCTTCTTCTTCTTCGTCGTCGTCGTCGTCGTCTTCTTCGTCACGAGCAGTATCTTATGACGCCAGGCGGCGAGACTGTAACCCTAACGAGCAGCTTCGGGTCTGTGGGAGGAGGTGCAGGGTTCGGCGGCTATGGAAGTCTGCTCTCTTCCATTCCCCCGCGCCTCATGACGAGCTTCCCCAAGAACACTCACCAGCACCACTTCTACAACAAGAATCAGCAGCCGTCTTCCAACCTCTCGCTCGCTCCGGTAAGATCCGCCATCTCCATTTTCCCTTTCCAATCTCTCTCGCTCGCAGCAGCAGCTTCCATTTCCATGGCTTCTCTGCACAAACGATGAAGGGATGCTGCCTGCCGTTGGCACAGAAGCTTCCATTTCCATGGCTTCTCTGCACAAACGATGAATGGATGCTGCCGTTGGCACAGAAGCTTCCATTTCCATGGTTTCTCTGCACAAACGATGAATGGATGCTGCCGTTGGCACAGAAGCTTCCATTTCCATGGCTTCTCTGCAGAAACGATGGATGGAAGCTGCCTTTGGCAGTGAAGCTTCCATGGTTTCTCTGTGGAAACGATGGATGGATGACGCCTTTGGCACAGAAGCTTCCATTCCATGGCTTCTCTGCAGAAACGATGGATGG
>JBBBWG010026756.1:38967-72113 GCA_037176905.1 Azolla pinnata | reverse complement strand
CCATGGAAGCTTAAGCCTTTCCGTTTCCTTCTTCTTCTTCTTCTTCTTCTTCTTCTTCTTCTTCTTCTTCTTCTTCTGCTTCTCCTTCGTTCTTCATTCTTCTTCTTCTTCTTCTTAACCAAGCGCACCAAGATGAAGGTATCATGGAAGCGTAAGCCTTTCCGTTTCCTTCTCCTCCTCCTCCGTCCTCTTCTTCATCTGCTGCTTCTTCCTCCTCTGAACTTGGGATCTCTGCAGGTTCACCACGAGCGGCACGACAATGGCGTGTTGAGAGCAGATAATGAGAAGCTGAAGGCAGAGAATTTCGCACTTCGTGACGCGGTGAGGAACCTGGCTTGCCCGAACTGTGGCGGGCCTGCAAATCTAGCAGAGATGTCTTTCGACGAGCAACAGCTGAGGATCGAGAACGTGAGACTCAGAGAAGAGGTAAGCTCGTTCATCTCCATCTCCAGCGTCGTCGTCACCATCGCCATCTTCTTCTTCTTGGTTGTCTTCATCAAGCATTGCCATCTCCATGATCACGCATCGATACTCATCATCTTCATCTCGTCATCGTGATCTCCTTCATCAGATCACCATCACTGCCATCGCCTTCACCACCACATAGATAACTAGCGCAACAACCACGTTCATGAGCACCACCACCAAGATCATCATCACCATCTTTGTTCCTTTCTTTGTGATGTTTCAGATTGACCGAATCACAGCCATGGCGGCCAAGTACATTGGGAGACAAGGCGGAGTCATGGCTACATCTCCTACAGGTTCTCATGCCAGCGGATTGGACACTCTCCAAGCTCAGAATTCCATGGCCCCTGCATCAAGTGATCACAGCCAGCTCTTTGATGCTGGGCTCAGCAACATAATGGGGGTTCCAGATCTTGCTGCAACAGCTCGATCATTCCCTCTTACGGAGATGGAGAAGCCGCTCGTGGTGGAGCTTGCCGTAGCTTCCATGGAAGAGCTTCTGCAGGTCGCTCAAGCTGGGGAGCCTCTATGGGCTTATGATCCAAACAATGTAACACCCGAGACCATCAATCCCGACGTATATCTCCAGAGATTCCAGAGAGGGATTGGCCCCACCCCTGTTGGACTTAAACCAGAGACTTCGAGGCACACTGGGATGGTGATCATGAATTCCAAATCGCTAGTCCAGAGCTTCATGGACGTGGTGAGTAAGCTTTCCATTGATATGATTGTTCAGAGAGAGAGAAAGAGAGAAGAGAGTGAATGTTTCCTGGTAAGGTAGAGAAGCTTTCCATTGATGTATGTGTATTGCCCTCTAGTATTTGTGCAACTTTGGCACTGAATCATTGGGCAGAGGTGAAACTTCCCCGATAATGTATGAAGATGGAGGGATCTTTCCATTGTGAGGCAAACGTGTTGCCCTAATTGTTGTTGTGCAGACTGCCGGTTTAGGGTTTAGGGTTTAGGGTTTAGGGTTTAGGGTTTAGGGTTTAGGGTTAAGGACATTGATATAGATGTATTTGTTGCCATAGATGTATGTATTTCTCGCTCTATCTTTTAATTGTTCCATCCATGTCCTTTGGGCACAGAATCAATGGGCTGAGATGTTCCCTTCAATTATCTCGAGAGCTCAAGCTATGGAGATGCTGTCAACCGGTGGAGCTGGATCCTATGATGGAACTATTCAGCTGGTAAGCTATCTGTTGTGCCAGAAAAACCATGCTTGCAAACAATGATCTTGCTGACGACTGATGACTTGTGAGGTTTCCATTGGACCTTCCAGATGTATGCAGAATTCCAAGTCTCTTCACCCCTCGTGCCCACCCGGGAGTTCTATTTCTTGCGCTATTGCAAGCGTGTAGATCATTTGTGGGTGATAGTTGATGTCTCGGTCGATGGCCTGAGAGCCAACCCTAATGCCCCCCAACAGCTGCGGTGTAGAAGACGTCCATCTGGTTGTCTCATTGAAGAAATGCCTAGTGGCTACTCCAAGGTATGTAAAACAAAATCTGTCATATCCTCCTAATCTTAGGGTGATTCATAATGGATTTGAACAAATTCGAGCTGTTCTTTCTGATGTTCTCAACTGAGGCGATTGAGTCGAATCCTTTGATTGTCAGGTAACTTGGGTGGAACATAATGAGGTCCATACCTCGGCTGTCCATGGATTGTATCAGGCCTTTGTCAGTTCTGGCATGGCATTCAGTGCTTTGCGATGGCTGTGCTCACTGCAGAGGCAGTGCGAAAGGATTGCGAGTGTGCTTGCCAATATCCCGCCGAGAGACATGAGTGGTATGTGTTTACATAGTTCTCGAATTCGAAACCATCAATGCTGGTGGGCAAATCTTTCTATGTGATAGTTCAGTGCGCTCGATTTCTCAAGGTTTTACGTAGGATTGATGCAGGGTCTGGTATCAGATTATTGATGCTGATTCATGATTTGTTTCTGTTGCTAGTGATTCCAAATCCTGAGGGCCGAACGAGCATGCTGAAGCTAGCCGAGAGGATGACAAACAACTTCTGTGGTGGAGTGAGTGCCTCGAGCACTCACACATGGGTCACCCTTGCTGGCAATGGCAATGGCAATGGCGGAGCTGCAGACGATGTGCGTGTTCTGATACGCAAGAGCGTGGATGATCCGGGAAGACCTCCGGGCATCGTTCTCAGTGCTGCCACATCTCTCTGGTTACCTGTGCCCCCTGCCCGCGTCTTCAACTTCCTTCGAGATGAACGATTCCGAACCGAGGTATGCTACGGATCCCGAACACCTTCTCTGATCTATATTCCCAGATATACACATTATATACTTTGTTTGAATTCAAGGATTGCTTTGAATATATACTGGTCTTGCTTTGCATACATATACTGATCTTGCTTTGAATGTAAAAGTGGGATATCCTCTCCAATACTGGTGTCGTCGAAGAGATGTTCCACCTAGCCAAAGGCCAAGACCCTGGAAACTCTGTCTCCCTCTTGAGGGTTAATGTAAGTGCCCTCTTGCCCCCTTTTTAATTCATGGCCCAAGTGTTCACAGATTTCGGCTTGTCCTTCACTGACTCTGGGTAATAGGCAGCAATGGTTTTCTGATACCGAATTCGAATGTTTGCTTAACAGCCCATTTCAGCGAATCAGAGCAACATGCTCATCCTGCAAGAGTGCTGTACTGATGAGGCATGCTCCCTAGTGGTCTATGCACCGGTGGACATTACAGCTATGAGTACAGTTCTGAACGGAGGCGATCCTGACACTGTTGCTCTTCTGCCTTCGGGTTTTGCTATCCTTCCCGATGGCCCCGCTCGACCTGGTACGAATGAAGCTGGAGGCTCGCTGCTCACTGTGGCATTCCAGATTCTGGTGGATCATGTGCCCACTGCGAGGCTTTCTCTTGGATCCGTGGCTACTGTGAACAAGCTCATTTCGAACACCGTTGTTCGAATCAGGAGTGCTCTCTCCTAAGCGTAAAAACCGAAGGCTTCCTGGTGAGTTCCATGACCATGGCCATGGCCATCATGTCCAATATACCATGGATGGCCATGGCCATGTTCATGTTCACTTACCAGTTCTGATCAAGAATCGTCGGCATTCATCAGCATTGTCATGATTCTTGGCTCAGTTTTTTCCGCGAACCTCGTCATCAACATCATTGCCCCTCTTAACCGTCTTCATGATCCTCGGCCTCATCAGCAATCATCGTAGAACCTCCGTCATCAACATCCTCTGCATTGTCACAACCCCCATCAGCATGGTTCTCTTCATCGACCACAACCAGCATATGTGTCGTCGGCATCAGCGCATAGCGTTGTCGTATCTATCACATGACTGCAACTTCTTCCCCATGGAAGCTTGGAAGTCTCTGCTATTAGTTTTCCTTTTCTTCAGTGCTGTGTTTTTGTCATATGGCAAAAACCCAAAAGGAGACATGGACCTCATTGAAATCACTAGATACTAGTACAGTCCACTACTATTACAACAGCTACTACTACTCTGCTGCTGCTGCTGCTGCTATTACCACTACTACTGTTACTATTGTATGTAGCTATGGCCTCCTCCTCTATCATGCACACCACCTACTATTAGTAGTATAATAGAATCGCATGTTTTTGAGGGGAAATCAACATGTTTTCAAGGCAAACTCTGAGATATGTTGATATCTCCCTCAAAAAAGATGATTAGATCACATGATAGAGGAAGAGACCCCAGGCCATGTCTCCTTTTGATAAGCAATTACCAGGAATTAGGGTTTGTCAGTCGAGATACTGAATGAATGATTGAACAAACAGTCAAGAACGCACCACTACTACCCCACCCGATTGATTGGTTGTACCCCCCCCCCATTCCCATCACTGTACTGTAGTGGTTCGGGTATTGACTGTAGTTAATTAATTTCCTTTGTCTTGTTCACTTTTCCTGCTCTTTTTGCCTTTTTCTTTCCTATTATATATATATATATATCTCTACATGCACACATGTATGTTTATGTCTGCTTGTCAGAAGGGAGCTTTCCTGCTGCAGGACATGCCCTTTTCACTTAATTCTGAGGAAAGCAACTCTTGCCTTTAGGCTTGTCTTTGATAGACATTCAGAGTGCCTCAGATGTTGATATTGGCAGTTTTCAGTGGTAAAATGTTTCTGTGATTCATGTGCAGTTGGGAGGAGCTTCTCCATATCAATCAAGTCACTGCATGCAGAGGTGAATGGTGACAGGGCTTAGGGATAGATTCTCATCTGAATCTCTGGTTTTATCATGCCTGAACACTAAACCATTTCTGTAATGCTCCATACAGAACTTTGTTGACACATGGAAGGCATATGTGATCCTGAGTCAATGGTTGTGGTTTAGGCTTAGGGTTAAGCTGATTTCCCCAATCGGCCACTACTACTGTTTGCAAGTAAGTAAATTTGAATCTTCATCTAATGCTTATGTTGGTAGATCTAAGCCATATGTAACAGTCTCTTAAGCATTCTCGTATAGCTGATTACATTGATACATCGATGTGATCCTCCCGCGAAAATGTATGCAGTCTCCTTCGTAGGGTTTCAGGGATTTAGGGTTTGGAAAGAAGCAGAAATCGATATTGATTGCTGGCCATTAAGGGGGCAAAGAGCAATGATGCATTTTAGGTGATTGCTATGGGATTCGGACTGCTCTCCGAATCTGCGATGTCGGATAGAATGCCCAAATCAAAGAATTTCGGTTTCGAATCGGTCGGTCCGTCGATCGATCGAGCACATGTCCCAAGTCATGAGGGCTGTTTTTCTTTTCATAGGTATGTATGTGTGGTATGTATGCAATCATGGAGCAGGTTTTGGGGTGGGTTTTTTTGCCTAGTCATGACACTTGTTATGTGTGTTACGATAGCATGATGATGATGGTGGCGATGGTGATGATGCATGCCTGTGTCAGCATATGCAATCATGGAGCTGGTTTTGGAGTGGGTTTTTAGACTACTGTGTTACAGTACTAGGATGATGGTGAGGATGATGAGGATGATGGTGGGCATGATGAGGACGATGTGAGGATGATGATGCTGGTGATGGTGATAGTGACGGTGATGGTGATGGTGATGGTGACAGTGATGGTGATGGTGATGGTGATGGTGACGGTGACGGTGATGGTGATGGTGACGGTGATGGTGATGGTGATGGTGACGGTGATGGTGATGGTGATGATAGTGATGATGGTGAGGATGATGAAGATGAGACTGATGGTGATGGTGGTGGTGATGGTGATGGTGATGGTGATGGTGACGGTGATGGGTGATGGTGATGGTGATGGTGACGGTGATGGTGATGGTGACGGTGGCGGTGATGGTGAGGGTGATGGTGATGGTGATAGTGATGGTGATGGTGGTGGTGATAGTGATGGTGATGATGGTGATGGTGGTGATGGCGACCGTGGTGATAATGATGATGATGGTGATGATAGTGATGGTGATAATGATGATCACCATCATCATCATCGTGGTGGTGATGATCATCATCGTGAGTAGGACAATCATGACAATGATGATGATGGTGAGGATGATGTTGATGTTGATGGTGAGGATGATGTCGATGCTGGTGGTGAGGATGATGATGATGATGATGATGGTGATAATGGTGAGGATGATGTTGATGTTGATGGTGAGGATGATGTCGATGCTGATGGTGAGGATGATGATGATGATGATGATGATGATGGTGAGGATGATGACGATGCTGATGGTGAGGATGATGAAGGTGGTGGTGGTGGTGAGGATGATGATGAGGATGAGAGGATGATGAGGATGGTTCATAATCAGATGGATCGGTTTGGATTCGGATCAAGACTTTGGTCTCTCTCTCTCTCTCTCTCTCTCTCTCTGACTGATTGTAGGTTATATCTGTTACACCTTTACGCTTCATCGCCATCGTCACGATCGCATACATGATGCATCCATCGGAGGATGCCATCATCCGACATGCGAGCATAGGGCGCATCGTACATGCAATCCATGTGCCCCTCCGCGGTGGTTAACGATCGCAGGAGAAGGGAAGAAAGATGATCACAGACACTGCTGCATCATTCTTTGCTAGTTTGTGCGTGTTAATTAGTTGAGCTCCGCGTTCGATCGAGACACCTTTGCAACGCTTCTCTGCCCTGTTGAAGAACAAATTGTTAAGGGATAATTTGGCGAGTCCAACCATTCTGCATCGATCCAAGAAACTGTCATAGTTAGTCGAAGAAATGTACACTCACCTCACATACGTTCAGCTTTGATATGTTGTGCTGCCGTTGTTGTAGTGTATACGGTACAGTCCTTCGAAGTAATAAAAACATGAGGATAAATATCTTAATATTTATAGACTAATACTATATGTGAATAAGACAAGTTACACTGCATCGAGATATGATAAAATTAATGCTTTTGTGCATTTCATGCAACAAAAGCATACATGCATGACTAATATAGAAGAGCGCATACACGACTAGTGTGCATGAATGTATACACAATTACTGTGCAACTATATAAACAAGACTAGTTTGAAGCCTTGGGAATCATTGGATGATAATCGATTTGAGGATTCAGATAAATTATCTGGTCCAACAATCTAGTCGGAAGGTCATCCGGTCGATTATAAGCTAGTTGGAGAGATTTTTGAGGATTAATCATTAAAACCATTAACATTTATCTTTATTTTTCTTTCTTTCAATCTCTTTTTTTCTTCGTCTAAGATCCCGGTGGTCATTACTCGACTCACGTTAAGATCCGATGCTTCATGCTAACCATTTTGCTATTGCAGAAAGAATGTTTGATGCCTAAAGATCAGAGAGTGCTCATATCAAGAGATTAGAGTTTGTTGAACATCTTGTCCAAGGCTATATAAGGGCTTGTTGCTCCCTTGCCGATGTCACGGCAATGTTGATGGCATTTGTCACAATAATATTATTTTTTGTTATATTAAGATTTAAATCTACAACCTCTTGATACACGCGTCAAATATATTTGAATTATGAATATTTATTATTTATGATAAGAGATTTTAAAAACTCTAGATTTGTTTAGAATGACTTATAAATAGGTATCAATTTCATTTCTTAAAACTTATTTGGCTGAAAACCTTATAATATAAATTCATTTCTCTTTTATTTTTCTCTCTCTCCACCTTTTATCTTCTCCTTTTTTCTCTTATTTTTCCTCTCAAGTTGCGATAATGTTGTTCCCACCGCCATCGCAATTGTGGCTATAGTTCCGCCATAATGCAACACTGACACTATTTTTAGAGGCTAAACCATAGTTATGATAAAGAATTGAGAAAAAGAAAGGAAGAGGGGACTAAACCACATTACAACCCCCTATCTAAATGGTGTGAGATAGATTTAAATTATTATGAACGTCTTATATTGTCGCGATGGAGAAGATCGTACCTTGGATTGAGTAAAAAAACACACATGTGCTTGGATCGAGAGCCTTAGTAATTGCCAGAGTCTTCGCGTACTAACACAATGTGTCTCCTCATGAAATGTACGTGGCCTTCAGCAGATTCGCTCTGAGAACTCTATGTAGTAATGGAACAAGCTCATTTGATCTAGAAAGGAAGAAAGAAAGATTTATCGAATGTCTCCTCAGGCCAATATGAACCATGAGACAAAACGTACAGTAATGTCTCTGCATTTGGTCATCTACGAGAGTACGAAGCCACAGAAGCGAACGGAAACGACGAGCACTGGTTCGGGGTTTTAACTTGGAAATTTTCGGTTCTGTTTTTTGTTTTCCGACCGATTCATCTGCTTCTTCCGTTACGTTTTTTTTTCGTTTGGGTTTTTTTGTTCTTTTCGGTTCCACCAGAATGAGGATCGGAGGTAGCCACGCGTTTTTACGCGTTTCCTGAACTCGTCTTTCCGAAACGGGAAACGTCGAGAGAGTCGCGCTACCCATGCATGACCAGAAAAGTATCACGCAAAATGCGCAGTTTTTCTTGTCATATTTGACCTCCGAAGACGTGTAATCGAATCTATCGAATCTTTCTGGCTTTTTTTCCCCCTTCTTCTTCTTCTTCTTCTTCTTCTTCTTCTTCTTCTTCTTCTTCTTTGTAAATACATATGTTTTTTGGCTTTTGTTTTTCCTTGTTTTTTCTTAATGGGAATAAGAAAAAAAGAAGGGGGGCATTTCTGTAAATACCAAAATTAGGGGGACATTTTCGTAAATAGAAGAAACTTCGCTGTCGTCTTCTTCCCTCCAATTTTCCTTTTTTTTTGTTTTGTTTTTCTTTTTTTTTTGCATTTTCGTTTTTCTGTTTTTTCCTCTTCATTCTTCTCTCTTCTCTTCTCTTCTCTTCTCAGACGAAGCTTCGAATCGCCATAGCCGCCGCCGCCGCCGCCGCCGCCGATTTCCTTCTTCTCTCCACCCTCGCCATGCACCTGCGCAGCAAACGGATCGTGTTGAAGCCGCAGCTGCTCCGCCGCCGTCCCGTTGCCTCCGCAGATCCCCGGCGCTCCTCCGCTTCTTCTTCTTCTCGCCGATTGCAGAAATCGGTTCTCACCAGTGATGCCAGCCGTCATTCCACCACCGCCGCCACAGACAGTAGCAACGGTAGCGTCGAAAGGAAGAGTACGAGGTACCGCTTTTCTGATTCCCCTGTAGGTTCGGGAGTTCTTATTAGGCGGAAAACGTTTCCTGATGGAATCCATCCACGCAAATCAACTCCTGCCGCCGTGGCCTCTTCGCAGCCGGTGAGAGAAGATGAAAGTTTTGTCGTAGGCAGGAGAACGACCAGAGCCATGGATGGAGGAGACTCTTGGAAATTGATGCCGTTGGATGTGGCATCTCCAGTCAGAAAGCATGAAAATCGGGAGAAAAGGGACTTTCTGATGAATAATGATGTGAATAAGCACAGGAAGGTCAGGTTTCAGTCTATTGAGAATTCCGGGAGTAAATCCCTACCGCAGAGAAGGGAAACAATTGGGATATATGTAAGAAACTGTAGGTCTACCAGGCTTCAGGTTAAGAAACAAGAAGATGCTATTTTGCAGAGAGGACGTATGGATTGTTCAGAAGAAGAGAGCGTTCATCATGACCATGAGAAAGAAAACTACAGGATTCATCCATTACTTCCCTTATCACGATCATCCAGAGATGCAGCTACAAGAGGTAAAGAAGCTGTTATCTCGAAAGATAAAAGCATTTGTACCACAGTTCCTTTTCTTGAAAAATCATATTTAAAAAAAAAAGATTGAAGGATGTTTTTGTTCTCTTTCAGGAAGGAAAAATGCTGGCAACAATAAATGCAAATTTTCGTTAATCTCAAGGAATAAGAGAAGGAACGATGTAAATCTGGCAGGTAACAAACGAAAGGAGGTAAAGAAAATGCGTTTATCACAAGCCGAATTGTGTGTAGAGGATAGTGATGTTAGCAAGTCTAATAACCATGGCCCTAGTAACTTAAACTTCCTCAAGGAAACAATGGATATTCAAGATCTTCACAATACTCAAGAGTGCAAAATAAAGAGGAGAGAAGATAATCTTCAGAGGAAATTTCCTACTAGGATCTTGAGAAATTCAAAACCTTGTGGTAAGGAATCTTTAGCAGAATTGAAGGAGGATATGCCTCATATTCTAGTGAATAGCAAACAACCACCAGAAGAACATTTGCCAAAGAATAAAGGAGGAAGTGTTTATATTGCAACTAGGTCAAGTAGGCAGAAGAGGGTCAGAGAGCATGATCTGGACAATAAGAACAATCGTGGAGCCAGTAGGAGTATGCAGTCAATGCATCCTGCAGAGGAAAGTGAAAGGTGGAGCATTGAAGGTATGGAAGAAAATAGATATGGACTGGGAGGTAATAATAATGAAGCTGATAGGCCAAAGATTGTGGGCAGTGCAATTGATGTAATATCTGCAACAGAAGAAGTAGCACAAGATTGTTCACCAGTGTTAGATATGGAGAATATGAAATTTGATCCAACCAGTAAATGGTGTCTAATTCGCACAGATCCATCAGAAACAGGTGGAAGACGAATGCGCCCTCGTCCTCTTTCTCTAGAACAGCCTCTGCTTATTCTAATTGAAGGCCAGGATCAGGTAAATAGATCCAAGTTGCATTATCACCTCCAGATTCTTCGTTTTTGGGATATGTCTATGACGTAATACTAAAAATTTTCATGTCTTCTGTGTAACCATAGGACTATCATGAGTTGGATGGAGGGTTATTTTACCAGACGCTTCAGCAAGCTGAGGCAAAAATTTCCCCATCAAGTAAGATAAAAAAGGGTAGGAAGCTGTCAAAAGTCTCAACGACTGGACGGGGAGAGATTGCACAAAATATCTCCATTCCCTCATTTCGATGCCTAATGAAATCTGATGGAGTTCTACCTAAGGGGATGCCACCGTACACTCTTCCAAAAGCATACATAAAGGCAATCCCCGAGGTTCAATCTGGCCAAGTATGTTCATTTGAGGAACTTATTACATGTTTTCGTTAGTTCTTTCTTATGGTTATAGTTGTTACTATGTGCTCTTTTATAATTTTCAGATACTTGTCACTAAAATTTAATAGAAAGTTTTTTTGGTTATTCAAAATTGTAAAGGAGATTGAGACGTTTGACTGCTGTTCTGAGGCCTTCTTTAGTGTTTTATTTCTTGCATTCTTAGAAAGAAAATGGGTCAGTACCTCCACAGAGCCTTAGTCCAAATGCAAGGCAAAATAGCATTTATCTTTCAGGCTTCTGCTACTGACAATGCAGACCTGATGATTTCTCACTGTACCTAATTTGTGATTCGTCTTCACCTCAAGTTACTCAGTGTATTTATTACATTTGTACTATTTTTACTATGTGTATTTTTTACTAGTTTGGAACTGATTTTCCTATGTTCTGTTTACGTTTTTTGATCTGATAGTGAGAATGTTCCTTTCTGAATATGTTTCTAAGCTTGGCCCCTCAACAATGCGGAAGCATCTTTTCTGAATCTGCTGGTGTGCTTCATTTTTTTGTTTGCTTTGATGCACTTCATTTTCTTGTTTGTCTTTCAGCTGTCTTCATTTGTTTGTTTGTCTTTCAGCTGTGTTATTCAGACAAGAAAAAATTGGTGTGTTTCTAGACATGTGAATGTTATATGCTAAGCCAGTAATTCATTTTCCTTGTAGTATCTAAGTTTCGGTTGTATGCGGTAAACTATATCTTGAAGTTAACATGTTTGTAATGATTATTTGTTGACTGTCTGGCAACCAGTAAGTTTTTGTCATTAATGATTATTGGTTGATTATTAGTATGCATTGACATTAATGATTCCTTCTATATATTTGTCAGCCCGAGTATGATATTGATGAAGAAGACGAAGAATGGTTAAAACGATACAATCAAACTGTGCCACCGACTTCCATACTATCTGTAGATCAGTATGAGAAAATCGTTGATCTTTTAGAAACGAAGGTGAACAACTCAAATGATGTGCTTTCTGACATGCTGGATGCAAATGAGAAGGATCAGGATGAACATGTTGAATGCTGTATATGTAATGGAGGGGAAAATTCTGCTGAGAACCTGGTTGGTATTCTTTTTGAGCAATTTATAAGATGGTCATCTTGTCCCCAGCTTTAGCTGACTATGCATGTGGCAACCAATGGAACTTTTTACAGATTCTGCAATGTGCAGTTTGCCGAATTCATGTCCACCAGTTTTGCTACGGTGTGCAGGAGTTTGAAATTTTTCAAAGGAAACAGGAATGGCGTTGCAGGAAGTGTGAGGCAGTTGCAGCAAGATCAGAAAGTGGTGATATAAGGTATTTAAAATGATTACTTTTTACTGTGATTGAAAATTGCATTATCTATAGGGAATATACCGGGTTCATATGTGAATGGTTCCCTGGAAATTAAATGAGTCGAAAAGAGAAGGTGTTGGAGAATCATTTATAAGAAATGAAAACATCTCTGCATATTAACTTAGGAAATAACAGAGGCTTTACAATTATCATAGTCGTATAACATCTCTTTTACCCTTTCGCAGTTGTGCATTGTGCTGCAAAGAAGGTGGTGCTCTGAAGCCTGCAACCGAACCTAACAAATGGGCTCATGTAGTTTGTGCATTGTACACGAATGAAACATATTTTGTAGACACAGATGCAATGGAGCCGATCAAGGGCTTAGATTCTGCAGTAGCGCGTGCAAAGAGGCAGCGGCGCCAGTGTTTCCTTTGTGGTAAGAGAGAAGGTTGTGCTGAGAGATGTTCTGTGCCAGGATGTAAAGCGACTTTCCATGTTTCATGCGGCGTTACCCAAGGGGCTTCCTTTAAGGTTAGGCTTTCCTGCAGTGATGAGTTAGATTTTCTATCCTATAAAATCAGCGATGTAGTGCAACTTATTTTGAATGAATTGCAGCTACTCCATTCCAATCAACAAGTAACCTCCGTGCTGATTTATTGCCCAAAACATGCATCCACGGCTGTTGATGCCCCGTCAGTAAGTTTGGAGAAGGTAACATGGTATAAAGGATTTAAATTAGCTCCTTGTATTGATCGTTGTAGTGATAAAGAAAAACTTTTTTTTATTGGACGTTTCAGGGGCAGGAAGCAAGGGACAAGAGAGCACGAAAGAGGCCAAGTAGAAAAGAAGAAATTCATAGTACTCCCTGTGGAGAAGCGCTCCATCGGAACAATGCAAATGGAACAGGTGGAAAGTTATTGCGATGTGTAAATTCAAATCCTGACGATTTTAAAGGACTGGATCAGAGGAGTTCACATTTCGTTGAAGGAATATGTCTGCATTGGTTGTCTAAACGAACTGACTATGGAGGATCTCTGCTGCATCATGTACAGCAGGTTTGGAACCACAAAACCCAGTATTTGAGACTTGATTAGGCCTGACTTAGTTACTGGGGAAATTCTTAATATCGTGTCATTTTTAGAAATTTAAGGGTACCGAGGCAGGCTATTTTGGTGTTTGGCCCCTCTCTTTACTTGCGATTCTGCTGAATCAATGTGTTGATTCTGATTTCCTGCAGGAACGTGCCAAAAAGCAGTTCAGCATTTTCAATCCGGTGGAGGAAGCTATGACTGAAGATACCCTCCATGCTGAAGAGGAGAGGTTTGAACATAAGGTTAGTACTGATTAAGTAACAACGTACCAAGAAAAAATTGCAGACTCTTGAATGAATTGAATCTAATTCAGAAGCTTTACAGGGAGGCACAAGTGAAATGGTTCTGAGAGCATGGAAACAACTGAACAAAGCTCACCAGATTTCCAACTTAGTTGTAGAACGTGAAAAGCTGAAGCTTGGTTTACACCTTGCTGATCGGGACATATTTAAAGCAAGTCTTGATGCTCTGAAAGTGACAGGAGATGCTGCTCGTTTGTGTTCAACTTGCAGGCGATCGCGTCTTTCGTTAAGTTGTACTGCATGCCATAGAAATACATGCTTCTACTGCTTCAGGAAGGTGAATCAATGCCGTAGCTGGTTAAGCTCTTTGAAGTCACCAAAGTATGTATGTGCCGAGTGTGGAAAACATTCAGCATGTAAGCATTCAGAGCTGGAGGATTGCAAGAATGATAATTGTTTGGCCTGGCCAAGGCGATGTTCATTGAAAGAAGTGGATTGTAACAATTCTTCTTTATGTCCTACAAAAAAGAAGCCATGTATGTTATTACCACGAACAGAGTCTGTTGATCAGGATAAATTAGCCACTGAGGCCTTTTGGGAGCGAAACCACCTGAAGAAAACCTTGTTAGTCACGGATATTTTGAAGTGTGTACCAGGAACTTCTTAAACAAGAAAATCCTTTAGCAGAGGTCGAATGTGCCATCATGTATGCATGCCGATAGGGAATCTATGTAATGTAAATTTCAATCTTAAAAGCAAGTCTATGTGGAGCATCCGGCAGGACACACTTTGGGGGAGATTAATAACACATGGTTTGTTCATAATCTTTATATCCTTTGAGGCTTGAGATTTTATCTTTATGGATGCAGAGTGGGAGCGATAGTGTGAGCGCCATCGGCAGATAACTGAGAATTTTGGGGATGTTAGTACCGGTCCATGTTGAATTGACAGGGATGTGTTGGATCTGAGCCTGGTGGGTATGTTGCTCCGAAGGGCGCGAACAATTGCTTGGTAAGTAAAGGAGCAGCCCTCTCTGGTTTCAACCTTCATAAGTTGAGATCCGTTGTGCAGGTGTAAGATGGTGTAATTTTCAGCAGGGTATGCGGTGGAGCTCGAAGATCAAATACATCCTGGTAACTCAAATCTCAGTTGTAATAAGATTTACATACTGCTGGAAGCTGCCTGTCAAGGGGCTTTCCTTTGATGGAGTGAAAGCATTGAAATTTGAACTAACTCATTCCCATGCAGTGTGCTGACCTGTGGTGCTGGGAAACCGGAGGTGAGTTGTTGTCTAACCCCGTCGCTACAAACGTTCCGTCAATAGTGTTGTGCCGAACAGGTAGAAAAAGGAACAGCCCTTTTGATGCATCATCTCAGACAAAAGAAGATGACATTGTTGGTAATCGGTATCAGTTATTGGGGATTGAGTAGTGAGTTGGGAAGCACAATGCAGGTGTTAAAGAAGCAGAGCATCTTTGGATTGTGCATCAGAGAAAGTCTTCACAATCCACCATGCAGAATGTCGGTGCCCATCCGATGTCCGTCATCAGTCTGTCTTCATCCTTGCTATGTATATTATTCATGCAGATCAATGCCCAAAGAGGCCATGGCACTTGAAAGCCACAGGAAGTGGCAGTTTTATACTATTTGGAACGCGGATTACGAGCTTTATGATGCGGTGAGGGCAAAATATGTAAAAGCTCGAGATTGTAAAGGAAGTTTCTTCTGGGTTCGCCTCCGACAGATGGTCGTAAAAAAGAAGACAAAAAACGATGTGCTTCTCGAGACTGTAAAGGAAGTTTCTTCTGGGTTTTGTCTCCGACAGATGGGTTGCAACAAACGATGCGCTCTTTCCTTCAAGGTTGATCTAACTTCTCTCCTCGAGGGCGCATCGTATGTAGCTGGGCGTGGGCTTTTCTACTTGATTCTAGAGCTGAAATCCTCTTATTTCTTTGTTTGGATTCATGTTCTTTCTGCTTCCTTCAAGATTTTCTTGTTTATTTGTCACTGAGAATGTACACAAACTATTTCTATTTCGCAGCCTCATTTTAGCTGATCTTTTCTATCAATTTGCCTTGTATATAAGTTATGACATACAATAGCCACCATAGTATCTGAATTCCTCTTCCTTTGATCATTCTCTCTCTTGTTCTTTTGCCAGTCCATATGCTGTGCATACACAAGAGAAGTCAGAGATGCCTGCCTGCATGCATGCATGCATACATACATAAATACATGCATGGTGATGGGCAGATTCGTGTATATATATACATGCACACACATGCATGCATGTCTCGAGATTGGGCAAATGCGGACGCATGCATGCATGCATGCGCACACAAACACATACATGCACATACCAATGCTTGCATGCATGTCTCGATGTGGGCAAATGCGGACGCATGCATGCATGCATGCACACACAAACACATACATGCACATACCAATGCTTGCATGCATGTATCGATGTGGGCGAATGCGGACGCATGCATGTATCGATGTGGGCGAATGCGGACGCATGCATGCATGCATGTATCGATGTGGGCAAATGCGGACGCATGCATGCATACATACATCATACCTGGGGGAGGGAACAAACGCATGCACACATGCACACATGCATACCTGTACCATTCCCGGTAAAGCAGTGGTAAAGTGTACAAACCGGCATGATGATGATGATGGTGATGATGGTACTATGCTGGCAGTGGTCGTCATCCATAGTGCCGGACATGAGATCTTCAAGTTTTTGGAATTTGAAAGGGCATTCATTGCTTATGGATCTGTCGTAGAGATGGTGGTTGTGTGCAATTAATTTGAGAGAGCTTGAGATTTGTGGGTTTATTTTTTGTTGGTGATTGGGGGTGTATTTGGACAGAGAGCGAAATCATACATATACATACACACATAGCCGGCTGCAGTCGGGTAATAGGTATGCTAGCATTGAGGGTTTAAGCTTTAAAATTCAAAGGTTTAGGGTTCAGGAATCAGAATTTTGGGTTTAGGAGTGAAGCATTCCGGTTGAAGGAATCGGCGGGTAATAGGTATTGCTAGCATTGAGGGTTTAAGCTTTAGAATTCAAAGGTTTAGGTTTCAGGAATCGGCAGTTTGGGTTTAGGATTGAAGGATTCAGGTTGAAAGGAATCGGAGGGGTTAGGGTTTTGCAAATTGAAGGCTTCTTGAGGATTCAAGGTTTTATAGGGTTTTGGGTAGGTTCAGGGTTTTAGGGTTTAGAGTTTAGGGTTTTGAAAGATTTGGGTTTGGATTTCAAGGTCTTCAGGTTTAGGAGGATTGGAAGGTTTTAGGGTTTCAGGAGGATTGGAAGGTTTTAGGGTTTCAGGAGGATTGGAAGGTTTTAGGGTTTCGGGGGATTCGAAGGTTTTAGGGTTTCGGGGGATTGGATGGTTTTAGGGTTCAGGAGGATTCGAAGGTTTTAGGGTTTAGGGTTCGTGGCTTGGGGTTTGCAGGAGGTTTTTAGGGTTTGGAAGGATTCGAAGGTCTTCTAGGGTTTATGAGGAGGATCTGTCAACGCCATAGCCAGCTATCGGGTTTAGCAGGAGGAACTTGGCAATGGCGGAGTCGAAGCTTCCATTCTTCTAGGGTTTTCAGCAGGAGGAACTTGGCTATGGCAGATTCGAAGCTTCTAGGGTTTTTCAGCGGGAGGAACTTGGCAATGGCGGAGTCGAAGCTTCTCTTCTTCTAGGGTTTTAGCAGGAGGAACTTGGCTATGGCAGATTCGAAGCTTCCATTCTTCTAGGGTTTTCAGCGGGAGGAACGTGGCGATGGCGGATGCGAAGCTTCTCTCCTTCTAGGGTTTTAGCAGAAGGAACGTGGCGATGGCGGAGTCGAAGCTTCTTTGCTTCTAGGGTTTTTCAGCGGGAGGAACTTGGCAATGGCGGAGTCGAAGCTTCCATTCTTCTAGGGTTTTCAGCAGGAGGAACGTGGCTATGGCGGAGTCGAAGCTTCTTTGCTTCTAGGGTTTTCAGCAGGAGGAACGCGGCGATGGCGGAGTCGAAGCTTCCATTCTTCTAGGGTTTTCAGCAGGAGGAACGCGGCGATGGCGGATGCGAAGCTTCGTCTCTTCTGCTAGGGTTTCCGCAGGAGGAACGCGGCGATGGCGGAGTCGAAGCTTCGTCTCTTCTGCTAGGGTTTCCGCAGGAGGAACGTGGCGATGGCGGGCCCGAAGCTTCGTCTCTTCTGCTAGGGTTTCTGCAGGAATCGGAAGGGTTTCTGGGCGGCGATGGAGGAGCTCGCGCTGCTGAGCCGCGATCGGTCCGAGGCGGAGGCGGAGGCGGAGCAGACGAGGAGGAGGAGGCCCTTGTACGAAGCTGCAGGTTTCCTGAGCAGGCTCACCTTCTCCTGGCTCGATCCCTTGCTCCTGTCAGGGAGCAGACGGCGCCTGGAGCTCCGCCATATCCCGCCTCTCTCCTCGCCCGACGCAGCAGAGTCCGCCTTCGACGAGCTCTCGCGACGCAGAAGCAACGACGCCATAGCTTCTTCTGCTTCTTCTGCTTCTTCTTCGCCGAGCTCCAGCATCTCTCGGGAAGCCAGAAGCAGAAGCAAGAACGCCATAGCTTCTTCTGCTTCTGCTTCTGATTCTTCGCCGAGCTCCGGCATCTCTCGGGAAGCAAGAAGCAGAAGCAAGAACGCCATAGCTTCTTCTGCTTCGTCTTCTGATTCTTCGCCGAGCTCCAGCATCTCTCGGGAAGCAAGAAGCAGAAGCAACGACGCCATAGCTTCTGATTCTTCTGATTCTTCGCCGAGCTCCAGCATCTCTCGGGAAGCACAAGCAAGAAGCGGAAGCAAGAACGCCATAGCTTCTTCTGCTTCTTCTTCTGCTTCTGATTCTCCGCCGAGCTCCAGCATCTCTCGAGAAGCAGACGCAAGAAGCAGAAGCAAGAACGCCATAGCTTCTTCTTCTTCTTCTGTTGCTGCTGCTTCGCCGAGACCCACCGTATCTCGAGACGCAGAAGCAAGAAGCAGAAGCAAGAACGCCATAGCTTCTTCTTCTTCTTCTTCACGGAGCTTGATCTGGTGCTTAGCAGCGACCTTCCGCAGACAGCTATGGATCTGCGCCTTCTGCGCAGGGATCCACACCTGCGCCTCCTACGTCGGCCCTTTCCTGATCAACGACTTCGTGAGCACCCTCTCCGGGACCAGCACTCCGCCATATCCACACTACCTGCTCCTCCTCGTCTCCCTCTTCTTCGCCGCGAAGCTCGTCGAGAGCATCGCGCAGAGGCACTGGTACTTCGGAGCTCACACGATGGGGCTCCGAGCCCGAGCTTCCATGGCAGCCATGGCCTACAGCAAAGGCCTGGCGCTGTCGAGGAGGTCTCAGATCCGCCATTCCCACGGCGAGCTCATGAACCTCCTCGGGGTCGACATCCACAGGATCGCAGACTTCTCCATCTACCTGCACGAGCTATGGCTCCTCCCGCTCCACATCTGCCTCTCCCTCTCCATCCTCTACATGAACCTCGGCCCAGCCTCTCAAGCGGCCCTCGCCGCAACCGCCGCCGCCATGCTCGCGAATCTGCCCTTCTCGAAGCTCCAGGAGAGGTTCCAAGCGCAGATCATGGAGGCCAAGGACGCGAGGACGAGGCTCATGTCGGAGGTGCTCCGCAGCATGAAGGTGCTCAAGCTCCATGCCTGGGAGATGAGGTATCTGGAGAGGGTGGAATCTCTGAGGCAGGTGGAATACGGCTGCTTGTCGAGGTTCTTGTTCACGCAGGCAGCTGCGCTGGGCCTCTTCTGGGGAGCTCCGGTGATTGTGGCTATGGTGACCTTCGGCTCTTGTATGCTCATGGAGGTCCCATTGACCACGGGCCGGGTGCTCTCAGCATTGGCCACTCTCCGGATCATGCAGGAGCCGATCCGGAACCTTCCTGATCTCCTCTCCATGCTGGCTCAGACCAAGGTCTCCTTGGACCGGATCGAGAGATTCCTCGGCGAGGAGGAGCTGCAGGTCGATGCCGTGGCTCACGCTCGCAACGATTTAGACCACGAGGCAGCGGCGGTGGAGTTCCACGATGCAGTGTTCAGCTGGGAAGATGATGATGATGATGATGAAGAAGATCATCATCATCATCGTCGTCGTCATGGGCATGGTGATGATGCTCATGATCAGGCAAGACACAGTCCTGTGGTGAGAGTGTCGGATCTGCGAATCGAACGGCGAACCCGAGTCGCGGTCTGTGGAATGGTGGGAGCAGGAAAATCGAGCTTCCTTTCATGCATACTTGGCGAGATCCCGAGGATCTCGGGCCATGTTCAAGTCAGGGGAACCGTAGCTTATGTTGCTCAATCGCCATGGATCCAGACCGGGAAGGTTGTAGACAACATCCTCTTCAGAAACCCCATGGATAGGCAGAAGTACGAGGCTGTGCTGAATGCATGCGCCCTGGTGAAGGACCTCGAGCTCTTCTCGCACGGAGATGGAACCGAGATCGGCGAGAAGGGCATCAATCTGAGCGGTGGGCAGAAGCAACGAATCCAACTCGCTCGTGCCATCTACGACGATGCAGATATATACATCCTGGATGATCCTTTCAGTGCCGTAGATGCTCACACAGGGATGCACTTGTTCAAGGTAGATGCTTCCACTCTAACTGTAGATGCTGCATATTTTGCCATGGCTAAATAAATTATCCGCCTCTGCAGGAATGCATCTTGGGTGCCCTTGCAGCCAAGACCGTTATATATGCGACAAATCAAGTCGAGTTTTTACCCGCTGCAGATCTTATCCTGGTAAGGAAAGGTTTGGAATCAGGGAGAGATGGGTCCTCATCAGTCTAGGATTGAATCGGTTTTGCAAATTTGAGCTTATCTAGGTGCTTCGGAATGGAGAAATTGTGGAATCTGGGACCTACAAGGAACTGCAAGTCGCGGGTACAGAATTCATTAAGCTCACAGGGACTCGTGCAAGGTCCCTCGATGCAACAATGGGAGTCGTCGCAGATTTGTCGGAAGAGTCGCTCAACAGCATCGACGAGTGCTCTTGTAGGAGCAAAGAGGATGCAGAAACCATATCCAAAGAGGAACTGAAAAATGAGGGTGATGCAGAAGTTGAAGTCACAAAACCTGAAATGGCACAGCTAGTAGAGGAGGAGAAGACCGAGATCGGAGAAGTCAGCATGCTGGTCTACTGGCATTTGATGCGTGCAGCATATGGAGGTGCGCTGGTTCCTGTAATTTTGGTGGCACAAACCATGTTTCAATGCCTGCAAATCGCGAGCAACTACTGGATAGCATGGGCTACTCCGAAGACGGTGACTGAGGAGCCAGCCATCAGCACCAAACACATGCTCTTCGTGTATGTGGTGCTGTCTTTCGGAAGCGCAGCATGCGTGCTGGTGAGGACATTCTCCATGGCAGCAGTCACATTGAAAACCGGGCAGAACTTCTTCAGGAAAATGCTTCATTCCATCTTTCATGCTTCCATGTCCTTCCTCGATTCGACACCCACCGGACGCATTCTGAACCGTGTACATATGTTTCTTACCCTTTCTTTCCAGCAGTTACTATGTGCTCAATGCTTTTGCAAGATAAATTGCAGAAACATTGAGGGATTTCGGAGGCCTGAATGCTCATCTTTTCTTCCAACAGGCTTCGGGGGATCAAAGCGCGTTAGATCTAGAGGTTTCATTGAGGCTTGGAGGTGTAGTGTTTTCCTTCATACAGCTTGTCGGCATTGTTGCAGTGATATGCCAAGCCGAATGGGAGCTGGTTTGGCTGTTCATCCCAGTTCTGAGTGCATGCATATGGCTGCAGGTGAAATCCTTGTAGCTATTTCTTTCCGTTTGCAGTTGATAGAGCATATGTGATCTTCAAGAATTTGCAGAAAGTGGTCTCGTTTCGTGCAAGGACGCCATCACTTCTCTACATGCATTTTCAAGAAAGTTTCAGATTTTGGAAACATACACATGAAATACAGTTAGCCATGTACTTACTATGTATGATCAGCTGCATGCATGCAAAGTGGTAAGCTATGCATGCATCATCAGCTGTTTTCACCCACAGATTCTTTGTTCAGGTGCCTCATTGGTGCCCGATCCACACCATTCTATGAACATATACAGAGATATCGCGTGATTTCAGTTTATGTTGATAATTGTGCACCTCTGAGCAGCAAATCATAACCTTTGGTTGTCATTGTGATCAATGCAGCGGTATTATGTATCATCTGCTCGAGAGCTAGCACGGCTGGTGGGTGTCCACAAATCACCTATCTTGCAGCACTTTGGAGAAACGATTACAGGAGCTTCGACCATTCGGGGATTCAATAAACAGCACCAGTTTATGAAAAGAAATCTGGAGTTGATCGATCATTATTCGAGACCCCTTCTGCACAGCTTTGCAGCCATGGAATGGCTTTGCTTCCGTTTAGATTTCCTGACAAACTGTGTCTTCACAATCTCCTTGTTGTTCATCATCAGTTTACCTGAAGGGGCCATTGATGCAAGTATGCAAAAATTCGGCTTCATTCACAAATGCACAAGAAAATCTGTTTGTTTTTTTATGTGACACTATCTGATTGCTGTAGCATTCATGCAGGTGTTGCTGGGCTTGCTGTAACCTATGGATTAAATTTAAATATCATACAGTCGTGGGTAACATGGAATCTATGCAATCTTGAAAATAAAATAATTTCAGTGGAGCGAATTCAACAGTATACCTGTATTCCAAGCGAGGCGCCATTAGTCATTCCAGATTCACGGCCCCCAAAAGATTGGCCATCAACAGGCACCATTGAGTTCATTGACCTTAAGGTATGGTGATTTGCATTGAATTGAAGCATTTGTAGCAATCTCCATTGTGAGACGCAATCATATATATATTTGGCAGGTTCGGTATGGACCAAACATGCCTTTTGTGCTGCATGGGATTACCTGTACTTTCTCTGGTGGGAAGAAGATCGGTATCGTTGGCAGAACCGGAAGCGGAAAGTCCACATTGATTCAAACTCTTTTCCGACTGGTAGAGCCTACTGAAGGGAAGATACTCATCGATGGCTTAAATGTCACTTCCATTGGCCTCCATGATTTGAGGTCATCCCTAAGCATCATTCCGCAAGACCCTACAATGTTTGAAGGAAGCATAAGGACCAACCTTGACCCACTTGGAGAGCACACAGAAGAAGAGCTATGGCAGGTAATATGAAATTGTGTATGGAAGGTGGGTTCAAGAATATAAACTTTGTCTTCATCCTTTTCATATTTCCATGTTCCAGGTTCTAGAGAAAAGCCAACTCGATGATGTTGTACGAACGAAAGATAAGAAACTCGATGCCATAGGTTATTCTTCTCCACCTGTCTCACACTTTCTGTACCTTGACACTGTGTTAGTGTATGTGAAATCAGAAGCATTAATAGGATTTTGGGCTATGATTTAATTGCAATGAACATGGACATGATTCCTGAAAGCAGCTTCTAAACCTAACTAAATAGGTACCAAATTGATGATTGTAAACTGTTTTCACAGGCTTATAGTAGACAGTGAAACAACCCACCCAATTGTCTGTGAATCTGTTGTAAGCTTTTCCAGTTTATGATTCATGAAATGATGAAATCTACATTGAACATGTATGTGCCAAACTCGACATCTTACCCAAAGAGGCATCATCATATCCATGCCTGTCATCTGTTTTCACCCAAAATAAATAATACAGTGTGTGAAATCACAAGCATTAAAACAATGTGGTATAGAACCCTGAATTCTGCATATTTGGTTATATCCGTTGTTCCCACAGTGACAGAGAATGGCGAAAATTGGAGCGTTGGGCAGCGTCAGCTAATCTGCCTGGCGCGCGTCTTACTACGGAAGGCGAGCATACTTGTCCTAGATGAGGCAACAGCATCAGTAGATTCATTCACCGATGGAGTGATTCAACGCACCATAAAGGCCGAGTTTGCAAACCAGACCGTGGTCGCAGTTGCGCATCGAATCCCAACAGTTGTAAACAGCGACTCAATTCTTCTGTTAAGTGAAGGTATATATAGCGAACTAGTTGTCTTTTCCTGTCAAATAACTACAATCGAGGTCATTGTCGATAAAGAAAACGCTAATCTTTTGGATCCTTTTCATACTGTTCTCAAATGTAGGAAGGATTGTGGAATATGATCATCCTACAAATCTCTTGAAGGATGAGTCCAGCTCTTTCTCAAAGCTTGTTACTGATTTTTACAGAAGGTATGCAAGAGAAATCTACAAAGCTCCATTCTGTGCCTATGGAAACATTAAAACCTGTCTTTCTTTCATGCTGTGGTCAGGTCATAGTTTGAGAAGCACAGATACCGTCGGGGATTAGAATCATCCTTCAAGATCCTGCGTGGCCCAAACATCATCGTCGTCATCTAACATGTCCACCATTTTGTATGCATTCACACTGTGTCATTGCAATCAAAGAAATAAACGCGTGCAAGGCATCTGTTCTGCAACCGCTTTATATAAATAACCAAAGAGTGAAAAATGGGAAGAAACAAACCCCCCTCCCCCACCTGTAGAACTAGCACTCTAGCCAAATGGTCTTAGAATTTGGAATATGTCGGAAACCTGTAAAATATATGGTACTGTGCAAAATGTTGATCCAATTTTTTTGTGGCCGACTATTCAATTATATTATCTCACAAGGAACATTGAATCACTCTCTCTTCGAAGTTGGGGATGAAGCTTTACAAATTACTCTCTAAATTGGCTGTAAACGTTCATACATCAAAAATAAAAAAAATCATCGTACATATCAGAAATCATCATACATTATGATGCTCGAAAGAGAGTCTATCATAGATTAATTATCGTACATTATGATTGCAAACACGCATAGGTGTACTATTTGAGACATCCTCGCAATATTTAGACAGCTTACATTACTGAATAAAATTTTCCAAAGCTTTGCTTTGCTGGAAACAATGGTGGCGGCAATGATCACAACAAAAAAGGTTCTTTCCATTTCTGTTCATGAGGAAACCCTATTCCTTGTGATTAATGCCAAGCTTTATTCTTCCTTCTTAAAGCAAAGAATCCCTCTGAGTCAAGCCACACAGTATACGAGAAGATGCAGCCCCAACTATTGTAGCCCCAACTCAGATATACACGGCCCTCTCATTGCGAGAGACAATCCATAGCACAAATCTCATTGTACATATATATATATATATAGATAGATAGATGAATAGACGAGAATAGTTTTTAGCATGATCTTTTAGATAGCACACAGATGCTCATCGTAGAAGTCAAGATGATCATCTTCTTCTTCGTTGCAGTAGCTATCATCCCCCCCACCAGGATTATTCAGGTTATGATCCTCAGCTGGTATCTCCTCATTTTCCCCGTCTGCCCCAGAGAATTCAAATTTGACTCGTTCCGCCATGACACACATGGGGCAGAGTTTAGACTTGTGAAACCTCGCTTCTAGTAACCTCTGATGCATGGTTGCCATCTCCGTTTTGTGCCGTCGCTTCATCTTGTCCATCTCCCGGTAGAGCTTCTCAACATCATCAGCAGCAAGAGCTGCAGCATCCTGCAAATTCCGACGAACGCATTAAAAAATAAATCTATTGCATGAGACAGAGAGAAGGATTTATACTAAAAACCTATCCAAAAGTAGTTGCATTCAACGAGCATTTTATTTGTAAAGTTCATTAACCCAAAAGTGAATGAATGATCATCTAAAAACATTCTATGAACCCTAGGGCTTTTGGGTGGGCATAAAAAATCTCTCAATCAAGCATGTATCAGTATAGTAAATAGATCACCATTCTCTAAAATTATTAGCCTTTAATCATGTACTTTCATTACTGGGCAGTCTGATTATAACAAAGTCTTGCATCTATCAATACTAAAAATGGGTGAATTACCTGAGCAATCAATGCAGCCTCTTCTGCCTCCTTTAGTCTAACCAGGAGTTCCCCTGCAGCTTGGACTGCATCGGCAGTATCTCGTACTTGAGCCTGCAAATTCTCGATTTGCTCCTTTGCTGCTTTTTTCTCTTCCTCGTGCTCGAGTTTCAAAGCTAATAATTCTGCGGCCTGCGCTTCAAACCACTTAGCCCCAAGGAATCCTTGCATCTTCCCAGCCTTCTTTCTTGCATCCGACATGGCATCTCTTACCTTCCTATGCTTCGCAAGCAAACAAATGTGCTTCTCTTGAAGTTCTGCATACTGATCAAGCAATCTAGCGTGCCCTTCCATAGCGATTTGAAGAGTCTCCTTCATTTCATCAGCACATCGTTGTTGACCTTCTAATTCATGTTTCCTTCTTTTCGACTGTTGCTTATATTCTTGAACTTCAGAGCGAAGTTCTTCAACCAAGGACATCCATTCCTCCTCTCTCTCTATCCACTGTTGTTTGGACTCTTCGCAGGACTTGCAGGCTCCAGCATCTACTTTAAAGGATGAACCCTCATTGTCTGTAGATTCGACCATACCCTCCAATATAGATGAGCTCTCAGTGTTAGCTTCTCCAGCATTTGACTTTGATCGGGGAGTTCTGCCTTGATTTGCGGATCTTGACGAATCCAAAACAACATACGAATGTAGTTGATTGCGAAGCTGAGAGATTTCACGCATCAAACTTTCTCTCTCCCCTTGCTCACAGAAGATCCTATACTGCTCCAGTTCTTCAGTGAGGCGTCGTTGCTTTATCTCAGCCAAAGCCACTTCTGGGTGGTTATCACATTTCTCTTTCAAAATCTGCGAGAAGTGTGAGGGACAATTCACTCTTATGAATAACATAATGCGCACCATGATTTTAATACATAAATTCAATTAACATTTTACCTTGCGTTCATTGATCATGGAAGACCACTCTTCGGTTAGAAAGACATCAACTGGAATGGTGCCATCCATCAGCTTCTCGAGCCTCACAATCTTGTCTTCGCTACTCTGTTGTAAAGCTGCATTGCTTTCTCTTTCTTGCTTGTACTGATGTAGCTGTGTAATAACAAAATCTTACTAAAAAGCTCACATAGATCATTGTCACGTGTTCATTTCTAATTCCCATGTAATACTCTAACCTACCAAATTGTTTAGCTGCTCGATTTCAACTATTTTCCTGCTCAAAGTCTCTTCTAAAGCATCCTCTCTACGAAGAGCTGCCTCCAGGATAACTTGCAGATTCTGCATCTTATGAACTAATTATTCAGATTTTCCCTCGTACAAAAACAGAGGAACCATTTAGCCATAATGTAAAATAAAATACGAGAACAACAAGATTACTACCTGGTCCTGGCTAGATGTCTCTTTTATCTCTGAGATTACATGGTCCTCACCGGAAATTGTTTCTTTTATCCCTGAAGACCAGATAAAAGAAGTTTGCACAGCAACGTCTTCTACATTCTATACATGGCAAATGCACGAAATCATTTAATCTTCATGCTTAAATGGAACACTTATCTGTTTAAAGTGACAAGAGAATACCTTGGAGAATGATTCCAGGTGCTCTGACACCGAACTAGTCATTCTTGGGCTCTTCGAAACATAATGAGGAGAAGTTTGGACAGCTACTGTCACAGCCTGAATTTAAAAAACTACTTTAATTTAAATCTTCTAGACTTTTAGAATTGGATCGGCATTGGATGACTGCACCAACTAGATTATTTTGTTTTAGAGTAGTCGACTAAACCCATGAGTTGCTACATAAGGCAACCATACCTCATAATTTTCATCACAGAGACATCAAAGTTCCATTAAAAGACCTGCATTCTACCTCAAGTGAACGTGAATTCGACTCCCCACAAACATCAATTTTAAGCTCTTGATGAGACGAATCCAGTGACATATGTGGTTCTGCTCGAAAAGACTGCAAAAGAAACAGAATAATCTAAGTTGAGTTCATGTTATTGTACATCTACTCAGGTTTTTAAAGATTCATAAGTAACAGATTGTTTTGACCTGAACAGAATGGAATTCTGCGTCTATTTGACAGGTATCTTCTTCAAAGGAAAATTGTGATTGAGGAATCAATGGTAGTGCAGGAGAGGTCGACATCTCAGGAGAAGCAAAAGGCATCATCTAGATAAAGATTCGTATATTTATTAGTGCATGTCCACACAGTTTAGTATCCTATTTGACTTGAGATGAAATATTACCTGGTCCTGCTGTTCTGTCTGGGAATCCATCATCATTTGGGGTGTCCGGATTTCATTGACCGGTTTTAAACCAGAGTCACTCTTTAGAGACATGTTTACTTTGTTAGGCAAAGAAATTCGGAGACTCTTACTGGTAATATTCCTATCCCACAACTTCTGGAATGATACAGACGAATGGGTTCTGCTGCATGTTTTCTTTTTATGATTCTTGATTATCTGTAACCCAAGATTTAAGCTCTCTGCTATAGTATCTGTTGGTCTGGTTAACTTCTTGCTACATTGCAATGATGAGCGTATGAATGCCAAAGATTCCCTCAGTGTCTGATCGAGTTCTGAATCATTTGGTGAAGAATCCAGACAGCACTTTGAGTCTTCTTCAATACCAGGCATTAGATTATTTCCATTAGAGCTATCCTTACGATCATCATGGTCCAAAGTTGCATCAGGAGATTGGAAATTGTGTGTATCTTCAGGCAGGCAAACATTTAAGCTTTGCTGTAATACACTTCCAGCCCTTACGCTTTTATTTCCTTCATGCTGTAGTCTGGGAGATACACTCATCACGGGTGCTTCGAGACGTTCCTTCAACAGAGCACTGCTACTTAACATAGACACTTCTTGACCATCGTTTGGCGATGACGAAGTTGAATCATCAATCGATGGAACGCTTAAAATGGGTGATAGCACATTAGGATTCTCTCTAGGGGACGAAATACTTGAATCGGATATTGAAGTTTCACTTAATATGGGCGAGAGAACTTGAACATTTTCCTTAGGCTGACATGTATGCAAGCCGATATCTGGCAACTGTTTGGCAATAGGTGTATCAACATGCTCCACTGCATCTTCATCTATCTCCATTTCTTCATCTGTATCTGAGTCACTATGAGGCAATGTCAAAGGGCGGCTAAGGCTCATTCTCAAAAGGTTATAGCTTCGACGAGCATTCCAGCAACTGGAATAGCTACCAGCAGCTTCAGACGGAGGTTCATTAGTCTTCATTCTCATAAGCTCAGTCTGTAAGTACAGCACCGTATATGAGTACATTACATAGAACTATCCTACATAGCCAAGTTGTAAATCAAAACTCAACACACCTTTAGCTGACGAATCTGTTCTCGAAGAAGCTTTACATCATTCTCTGTTTCCTCATTAATTACTGCTTTGTTCTGTATGGACTTGGCTCTTTGGGCAAATCTCAGAGTGCTTAAGGTCTCACTCTTACAGCTAGAATGAAAAAGAAATGTCGTCATTTGATTGCCATATTTTGGCTAATGCATGATGCAAGAACAAAAAACTCACAGATTAAATCTAACTACCTGCTGGCTGGTGAAATAGCACAAATCATGGCCAATTTGGCATTCCCACCAAGTGATTCCTGCATTAGAAATGTAAGTCTGGAATCTCGATAAGGAATATGCCTTGCTCTGCCCGTTTGTGAGACCTCTGCTAGAATGTTTATCAGATTTCTGCAACAAAGATGTAAATATATTGTAATCCAAGCAGAAGTTACATAGCTATATATAAGGGGGCAAACCACATCGTAACCGGTTCCTACCCAAGCTGTGACAGAGAACGATTTATATTTCCTGCCTCTTTAAGGCGCTCACCAGCTGCACCCGTAAGCTTCTGTCTTTCTGAGCCTGCCAAATCTACAAGATTCATTCGGCTCGTTCTTATGCTGCTAACTCCATCCGCCATGCTCTGGTCAGATGTAAGAAACAAGGTGCTTCAATGCTATGGAACACAAGTGATGGAAGGAAAACCTCAATGCATCAAAACAATGCACCTTGAGATGCATTTATTAGCTTACCTTGCATCGGGACTCAATCACACACATAAATAGTGTATGTGATCTGGAGCTTTCGAGATTCATACTTGTGGACGCAACCCTACGATTGCTTAATCCCTACATTATGCATTCCATTGTTTGAGATATGCATCGATATCGACAATATGAATTGGCAAAATTCTAGGCATACCTTCAACATGAGACGAAACACATCTTCAACATTTGCAACAAACTCCTCTCGAAGATTTTCCACATAAACACCAGTTTTGGTATCCTCCCTGACCTGTCAAAATTGTTTCAACTATTAAGGAAAATGGGTTTCTTAATGCAAGCCATATTTAGGCATGACAAGTCTTCACCTGTAGATTTCTCTGAAGTGGTTCCAACAAATCTGTGATCTGCTCATTATAGATCTGCAGTATAGGGTAACAAACTTCTGCATAATTAGCGTCTAACTGATAGGGAGAAACACCAATAAGCTGCACTAGGGAAACAACAACCTCGAGGAAAGAGCATCGACACTGATAATGAAGCTGTTTATCGGTGTTTTTCTGTTCCTCCTGTAAAATGAAAAGAGGACAGTATAAAAATAATTGACAGCATGACCTACATGCGTTTCAAACATCAAACAGATCTCCATAAGAAATTGAGCAATGGAGAAAGGAATCTACCTCCTTAATGCGTTGGAATAGTCGTTCAAACACACGGGGAGTCAAGCCTCTTTCATCCCCAGGAGACTGAGACAGAAGGTCTTGGGTTGAGCCCCACATTGTATACGTTTTCCCACTTCCAGTCTGATCAGAAACACATATATTTCTACAGCTTTATGTTCTTTCCGAATACATATGAATCAAATGAACAAATAGAAAGAGAGACAGAGATGTACAGATCTTCTATATGTATTTTATGTACGTGTTTAAGCAGATATCTATCGCAGTGCCAGTAGTAATCAAACGAGGAAATATCAGAAACCTGTCCATAGGCAAAAATTGAACTGTTGAATCCTTGAAGGCAGTTTTCAACTAGTGGTTGTCCAACAACTTCAAATATCATTTGCTGCAACAAGACAAAATCTTGCTAAATTGAGACAAGATCTGAGGGAAATTTTTTTTAAAAATCCTTTCGTTCGAAGCCTTGAGCTTGCCTGGGAAGCTTCTACAGTGGCAACATGATCGAACGTGAACTGTTGATCGGCAATACATAACGAATTCTCAGAAATCTTCTCAACGATTTCTGTCGCTTCTTCTGAAGCCTCTTTGCTATTGCAGGGACGAACCCTCACAATGACCTGACAACACAATGCAAAGAGCCAAATCCAAAGTGAATATAGATTTGAAGGGCTGATGAGAATCATCAGTAACTCAGAAATACAGGCAAATACTGTGCATGTACGTATATATTACATGAAATTGAAAAAATCCAAGAGACTAATGATAAATGAAAATATAAAAAAATTTATAATCATTAAACATGTTAGGACAAAGAAACAAATTCTCAACTATGAAAGCAGAATTTGATGACATAAAGCTACAGAAAAAAGGTTTTCGGATTCAAATTATCTGTTGTTGTGTCTCTCACAGACGTCCTAACATCGGGAAAAGAAACAGAATCGCAAGAACTACATCAAAGCTTGTTTGCATAGCTGAAACCCAATATTTGTGAGACAAATAACAGGGAATGAGCCTTTCTCAGAGACCGGACTCTCTTAAAGAATATCAGAAAAACAAATATATTCATAGATATAAGTTTCCTACGAGAATTATGCCTCAAATCCATACAAGGGATCTCTGATGAAATCAGAACATTTTGAGCTATTAAAATTGAAATTTCTTTTCTTCTCAGAAGATACGCACCACAGTACACACTAGAAGTTTCTGCTGAAGACCGATAACGATTTCATAGTATTCTCACTGAAACTCATTTTCAAAGACGGGATCTGCTAAAATTCGACATTTTCATTGTACCTTGACTCCTGAATCGTTCTCGGAAGAAGGAAGAACGGAAGGAACGTTCGAGTCTGCTGGGTGTGAAGGAAGAGTCTCGAGGTTAAGCTTCCTCTTCACATTTCCCTGCGTCGGATCATGGCCATTTCTCCCCGATGCAGAAGAAGAATTCACAGAAGGAGAAGGGCGGGGAGGAGGCGGACGAGGAGGAAGCGACATGCTCCCATGTTGGTGAATCTTTCCTTTAGCAGATGAGGATTTGGCGAGATGGACGGCAGGGGAAGAGCCGATGGCGTCACAGGCGGGAGGATGGACGCCGTTGTTCTTGACGTTGAGAGCATTGTCGGGGGGTTGATTCTCGCTGTTGTGGCGAGCTCGTCTGAGGACGGGCGTGTTGACGACGGGGAAGGAGTGCTTGGAGCGAGCAGCGGAGGGAGAAGACGACGCGGACAGGGGCCGGCGCTGAGAGGAAGACGGCGGCGCCTCTTCTCGAGGGGAGCGAAGGCGATGCATGACGGAACGACGAAGACGACGACGCGATCTGCTTCGGCCGCGCCGAGGAAGAAAAGGGAGGGGGAGCGAGGCGATCTTCTGTCTCGGGGAATCGAGGATCACGACGGCGATGGAGATGCTGGAGATGGATCGGATTGGGGAAAGCTATTCTCCCGCGCGAGGTTGGGGATGGGGGAAGGGGAAGGAGGGGGGGAGGAGAGAGATCTCTTCTTCCTTACCTGTTCATGAGGTCGGGAAACGGGGAGCAGACGAAGTACAGCTGCAGTACAGGCATGGAAACCTTCGCCCGAGCCCTAACCCTAACCCTAACCCTAACCCTGATCCAAGAAAGACACAGACGGGGGAGGGAGGGAGGGAGAGAGAGATCCTTCTTACCGGTTCGCGAGGTCGGGAAACGGGGGGAAGACGAAGTACAGCTGCAGTACAAGCATGGAAACCTTCACCCGAACTCTAACCCTAACCCTAACCCTAACCCTAACCCTAACCCTAACCCTAACCCTAACCCTAATCCAAGAAAGACACAGGCGGGGAGGGGGAGAGAGATCCTCCTTACCTGTTCTCGAGGTCAACAAGCGGGGGTGGAGCAGGAGCAGACTGAGCACAGCTGCCGTACAGGCATGGAAGCCTTCGCCCGAGCCGCGAAAACCCTAACCCTAAACCCTAACCCTAACCCTAACCCTAGAAAGACGCAGACAGACGCAGAAGAAGAAGAAGAAGAAAACGAAGAAGAAGAAGAAGAAGAAGAAGAAGAAGAAAAAGAGCCGTTTGAATTTTGGAAGCCCGGGAAAAAAAAAACAAAAATCAAAATTGCGCTCGTTTTTTTTTTCTGAGAAAATAGAAATAAATGGATAATTAAATAAATAATAAATGGATAAATAAATAAATCACCGAATTACTCAACACTCCCGCCTTCCTTTTTTTATTTTTTTGTTTTTTTTATTAATTTTTTTTTGCGGTGATGGTTTTTCTAATTAATCTTTCTGTTTTTAATTGATCCGTTTTCTTCACCTGATCGTATTCGCTCCGATCGAATCGAATCGATATTTCTCTTACTGTGTTCGATCGACACGAGTCGGCAACTTTAGAATCCGATCGATTTCGATCGGTGCGTCGATTCGACATTCGGTAAGTAATTCGGCATTAACCGGCTGGTTAATTCGATGTTGATTGAGCTCGCAGTCGATCGATTCGGTGTTGAATCATCAACCGATCGGCGCGTTGATTCGATGTTGAGCAAGCGATTCGGCATTAATCGATTGGTTAATTTGATGTTAATTGAACCCGCGATCGA
>JBBBWG010026756.1:26848-37172 GCA_037176905.1 Azolla pinnata | reverse complement strand
TTTTTTTTACAGATCAGATAACTGCTGCAGTTTCTCCGATGTTTTTACAGATCAGATAACTGTTGCAGTTTCTCCGATGTTTTTATTTTACAGGGAACGAGAATTGATCTTCACACAAATTTGAAGACGAAGAACACAACGCAAAACACGACTACGTTCAGGATCTGGCGATCGCCCCGCTGCAGCAAGAATCGGGAGGAGCTCCTCAGAGCTTCCGATGTACGAGCCCGTTCCTCAGCTCACGGTGAGTGCCTGTTCCTCTCTCTCTCTCTCTCTCTCTCTCGCGATCTCCTGTTTTTTCTCTCTCTCTCGACTCTATCGGATCCGTGTTCGTGAGAATCGAATCCTGAAAGAATCGGATCCCCAAACGCACCAAGCTCCAGAGTGATGATTTGAATGGCAGGACGGGAGTATCTCCCGTCTCATGCCGATTGTTTACCATGCATGCTTCTGGGGTGCTTGCTTCCTTTGCCATCTAGGTATGTATGTTTTTATGCCCACACGCACGCGCTGTTTTTATGTGCATATGTGGCACACCAACGTTTTGGGCATGCGTAACTGGGGATGTGAATCCTAAACCGGGGAAATGAACGGCAGGGCAGGAAGCATCCCCTTATGGACGCCGATGCTTGCTTTCTTGCCATCTAGATATGTTTTATGCCCACATGCGCTGTTTTTATATGCATATGTGGCACATCAACGTTTGCACATGCACACCTATGTATGTGTATGCATATATTTGTTCAACATCAGGAGTGCGCTTATATGCATCTGTATGTATGAGTATCGATATATATGTGTGTACATCTTTATAGGTATATGTTTCATGTGTACATCTATATATATGTGTGTGTGTGCGTGCGTGTATGGATCAAATTCACACCGGTTACATACATGCTCCTGGGTGCTCGTGTCGTTACCATCCTGATGTGTTTATGGCAGTTTTTACAACTTACACATGGCACATCGACAATTGATCATGCATACCAGGAGGCATACTTGAAGATAGGGTACCTAAGAAAGACGATGCATCCCATCACAAATTGATTGATCCAGCACATCATTACTCTTGTAATAGACACACATTGATCACGTTTATTTTGATGATCAACATACATGTGCAAGCTTGTAGACTGATTGGTTGATATTTGTGGTTATGGTCGTTTATGGGAGCAAATATGTTCTAGAGAGGCGGCAGGAGTGTGGAGGTATAGATTTGGTATGCTCTCTGGGGGATTTTCATGGCAAGAAACTTATATCCTTTTATCTGAAGATGAATTTTCTGTAAATAGATGTAACATCGAGCAAAAAAAGAACAGGATATGCCTTGACTCCCACAAATTTTTGTGGCAAAGGTAGCTCAATCAATGAAAAGGTCGGTTGATTCTCAGAGTTGTTTGGTATTGATGTGATTCATGTTTTACTAAACAAGAGGCAAGAGGAGCATCTCAAACTGGGAGTCCAGTGCATGAAAGCATATTTATTTGGGTTATAATAGCCATCACATTTGCATGTACAAATTTGTTTACATAGTGATGCGAACACAAAGGATTCAAATGTTTATGAACTCCCTTCCATTGATCTCATGGTCAGTGAAGGTAATAAGGACAACATTTATACCACAATGAGACGGTTAGTGTTTGAGCATGGTAGTCATCATGGCTATCGAGTTCTTAAATTGATCATGTACTGCATCAGTGTAACATGAGATACTCTACACGATATATGCAAGTCAAAGACTGGCACTCCTTATGCTAGAAGAATCTAGGATGCTCTTCGTAGTATATTTTTTTATGCCTATACACAGCATTACATACAGGGAAGAACTCTATGCATATGCTGATGCTTGTGAATAACATCAGAGATCTACATTTTCAAGATTGAATGCCCGCCTACTGGAAACTTGAGAGTGATGGCTTGGCCCCCATACTGAGCAAACCCTTGTACCTGTATTCCACCAGGATGAAATGATAGAATTGGATATGGATGACGGTCAGCTATTGGTGGGAGATGGTTCTGTGGACAGAAAAGGAAGAATAGCTCTGAAGGCTAAGACAGGAGGCTGGAGAGCGGCACCACTTATTTTTGGTAAACCATATATTTATATATACATAAGCTGTCCATGTATGGAAATACTACCTGATTACATCAATAATCTCTGGCATGCATTACTTCAGGGACAGAGATATGTGAAAGAATGGCATCACTAGGGCTTCAACGTAATTTAGTGACATACTTTGTCAACGAACTGAACCTCAGTAAACCGACAGCTGCAAACATGGTCTCGAATTTTGTGGGAACTGTGTATCTTACGCCATTCATAGGTGGTTTTATGGCTGATTCTTACATGGGTCGTTTCTGGGCAATCTTTGCATTTGCTATTGTTCAATTACTTGTAAGTCTTAGCACCTCATATAGTATTGACATAGAGTTTCTGGATCTGTGTAACTGCACTAAAATGTGTGGCGTTGTAGGGAATGGCCATTTTAACACTCTCAGCTGCACTCCCATCTTTGCGGCCTCCTGCGTGTTATTCATCAGCTTCTGATTGCACAGCTGCTCATGGTGTCCAGCTAGCTGTCCTTTACATAGCCTTGTATCTCATTGCTCTTGGTAACGGTGGTATCAAACCAAATGTTTCCTCCTTTGGAGCGGATCAATTCGACGAACATGATGCTAAGGAGTGGAAACACATGCCATCTTTTTTCAATTGGTTCTATTTTATCATATCTATTGGCTCACTCATTTCTGTGACAGTATTCGTTTACATTCAAGATAATGTTGGCTTTGCGTGGGGGTTTGGCATACCAGCAGCCATTATGGCGATAGCCATTGTCATCTTCTTTGCAGGGTCCTCTCTTTATCGCTACAAGCTGCCCCAGGGTAGTCCTCTTACCCGCATTGCGCAGGTGGTGGTTGCAGCATCCAGGAAATGCAGGGTTTCTCTTCCACTAAGCAAGGATTTGCTGTACGAAGAAGAGATCGGTGCAGATGTCAGACATGCACCAGACAAAAGGCTTCCTCACACTCATCAATTCATGTATGAACATCTGAATTGTCAAAAGCTGAGAGGATATCAATTGCAAATTCTGTTTTCTTACATGGATGGGGCATCCATTCATGAGAATCAGGGGCAGCTCAAAATAGGTTGTAATGTTCTCAGACGGAGTTTCTAACTTAGATGGAGTCCTTTTATTGATAAGAAAGACATCCTGTACAATCAAACTTAGATGAAACTTGGTTTTTTCGCTGGAGTTACATGATGTGAATCTTGTTTCAGGTGCCTAGATAAAGCTGCGGCGATATCTGGCGAAGAAAAGAATTCCAGCAGTAGGTGGTATGTCTGCCCTGTGACTCAAGTGGAGGAGGTGAAGATCCTATTGAGGTTGCTCCCGATATGGGCAAGCACGGCCTTCGTATGGACAGCCTTGACGCAAATGGAGACATTCTCTGTGCTCGAGGGCGCAACATTGGATGGGCACATTGTGGGGAATATCAGCTTCCCGCCGGCATCCCTCTCAGTCTTTGAGCTTGTCAATGTGCTTCTCATCCTTCCCCTGTACGATCGTTTCTTCGTGCCCATGATGAGGAGAGTTACTGGCCATGAGCGTGGAATCACTACACTGCAGAGGATTGGAAGCGGAATAGTGTTCTCTATCCTTGCCATGCTAGTTGCTGGATTGGTGGAGTTGAAGAGGATTCGTGTAGCCGAGGCCAACGATTTACTTGATCAGCCGGATGTGACCATACCGATGAGTATTTTCTGGCTTGTTCCGCAGTACTTCTTTCGTGGCAGCACCGAAATCTTCACCCAGATTGGACAACTTGAATTCTTCTACAACGAAGTTCCTGACAATATGAGGGGCCTCGGCACAGCCTTGTATTTGAGCACCATTGCTGTGGGCCATTATTTGAGCACGGTTTTGGTAACCGTCGTGAATGATGCCACTGGGTATGGTGGAAACGAAGCTTGGATTTTGGATAACCTGAACCGGAGCAAGCTTTACTATTTCTACTGGCTCTTGGCTGCTCTCAGCATCGTCAACTTTCTCATCTACCTCATTTGCGCACGTTGGTACAGGTACAAGCCATCGGTGAAGAAAATCAGCATTCCAGAGAATCGAGCGGAGAACCATTGAAATTGGCAGCACAGGTTTAAGAAGAAGTCTTTCAAGAAATCAGAAGTTGGTCATGGAAGCGGCGATCTTCGAAATTGCAGCGTCGCTATGGAAAGCTTGAATTATATATTTCTAATCTACCGACATCTTATCTCAGCACAAGCCATGCAGCAAATGCCTCTTTGTAAGTGCTTCTCTTTGATGCATGTTATCTATTATACTATTGTGGATCTGCCATATTGATGTTGCAAGATATATCATACAAGGCTATTCTTTCATGAAGAGCATGGAAAAAACCTTGTAACAATTATTGTTGAGGAATTTCATTGAATTTCATTGAATCCAGCTGATAAACTGTGATTTGTTGGGGCAAAAACCTTAACCACACAGCCTTGGGAAGTATCTCGAGATATGTATTCTAATCTCTTGTGCCAAGCTAAAACCGGATCATCGAAAGAGCTAATGACTGACCGGCGAATCAGTCAGCTGACCCAGATTGATTGCTCCTAATGCAATGTTATGAAAATCCCTGTCTTATTTTGACATTGCCCACGCCAAACCTATCGGAAATCGCTTGATTCTTATGGCTTTCCGCTGCATTGTAAATGGTTCGCAATCGTAGCTGTGGGAGAGTAGGCATTGTTTATAAAGTTGTGCACCGAAAGGACTTTAACCTTTGGCTGTTTGATACTCAATTAAAGTGTTCTAAAGTGATGTATTCGAATGCAAAGTTGCCGTTTAGGCTTCTGCCCGCCAAGAAAAAGGGCAGAAAGGCGATATATTTAATTCTTGAAACTACCCTTCCGACTTTGTGTGATTCTCGAGATATGGAGAGATTTTTTAATGTATATGCAAAGTTGCCCTTCTAAAACTGCCCACCAAAGATAGATCGATATAGATTGTCGTCTTTGAAGGCCAGATGCTAAAATTGTACACAAAAAATAGAGAGAGAGAGAGAGATTGCAAAACTTATTTGTCTGATTTGTGTAGTTACAAAACTACCCTTCTAAATTGCATTCTTTTTTTGGCAGTTGCAAATTGTCGATAAAAAATAGAGGGATATTCTTCTAATTGCAAAAACTACCCTTTCTTAACTGTCCTCACAAATAATAGAGAGAGAGAGAGGGAGAGAGAGATTCTTTCTGCAATTACAAGACTACCTTTCTAAACTGCCCACAAGAAAAAGGCAAAGAAAAAGTCTCGAAATCGCCAGCCAAATAAATTAGTTGCCCTCCAATAGTGGAGAGAGATATTCTGTATGTAATTGCAAACCCGCCCTTCAGAATTGTCCATGCAAATAGACAATTAAAATGTTTTTTTTTACGCGATCGTAGAGATGCCTTTTGAATCGCCCACAAAAATAAAAAACATAGAGGGGAACGCTTTATGTAATTGCAGAGCACTACCCTCTCTAAATCGCCCGTCTAAAAACAGAGAGATTACTTTATGTGGCTGCGAAACAGCTCCTTCGGATTGCCCCAAAAGGAAAGGCATGGCATAACATTAGATGCCATGAGAGGCGGATGATACAATAACGTAAAATGATCCGATCTGGATGTCTATTTGGGTCATCATCATAAACAAGACCAAGAAAACAAAGGGAAATCAGAATCGACGCCAGGGATTTCCGCATGGAGCCTAAAACAGAAAGAGTTTAAGCCAATGGAATTGCAAAAGTATCATCCCGGACAAAAATGGACAGAGTTTAGTTTTTTTTTTTTTATCTGTCGAACGAAGTCGAAAAACTATTTCTTCAGAAGGATTTCAGAATGTTCCATCAGTGGATACACACTTCTTCAGTCTGTAAAAACTGTATCAGTGTTTTCTTAGACACATGTATTAGATATTTGTGTGTTTCCAGAAAAAAGAAGAAGATTGTTTAATTGCAAAACTACCCCCCCTCATGAATTCAACAGAAGAAGAAGAAAGAAGAAAGAAACAGAAGAAGAAGAAGAAAGAAACAGAAGAAGAAGAAGAAGAAGAAGAAGAAGAAGCAGAAGCAGAAACAGAGGAAGAAGCAGAAACAGAGGAAGAAGAAGAAGAAGAAGAAACAGAGGAAGAAGCAGCAGAAACAGAGGAAGAAGAAGAAGAAGAGGAAGAAGAAGACGAAGAAGCCGCAACAGCAGCAGAGGAGAAGAAGAAGAAGAAGAAGAAGAAGAGGAAGAAGAAGGAGAAGGAGGAGGAGAAGAAGAAGAAGGAGAGGAAGAGGAAGAAGAAGAAGAAGAAGAAGAAGAAGAAGAAGAAGAAGAAGAAGAGGAAGAGGAAGAAGAAGAAGAGGAGGAAGAGAAAGAAGAAGAAGAAGAAGAAGAGGAAGAGGAAGAAGAAGAAGAAGAAGAAGCCATGAGCAGTGGCGGGAAGCAGGTTCAGGTGGAGCTCTACATCGGTGGGCATGGACCCTGCCACAGCTTCAAGGCCCCCCTCCTGGGATGGGACGAGAATCGCCTCGACCTCGACGCCATCATGGCTTCCTACCGCCTGAAGAGCCTCTATGCCTTCTCCCCCGCCAATGGCCGCGGCAATCGCCTCCTCCCCAACCCTCGCAATGGCCTCTCCCAGATCGCTTACTCCGGCAAGCCCGACGTCCTCATCAGGCTCGACGGAGACCTTGCGGTGAGTGTGCCTGGGGTGGGGGGGGTGGGAAACCCTAATGCAGATCATCCGCGTTGGATGCTTTCTTTTCTCCTCTGCTCTGGGTGTTCTGTCATGCGTAACCCTAAAATGTGTACGTTTCTATCTTTTTCTTTCGATCTTTCTTCATCCGAAATATAATAAGCACTTGTGTGATCCCTGGAAATCCACATTCTGTTCATGCTACGATATGAGGATCAGCGCAACACTAAGGAAACCAGCATGCCATCGATGCTTGGGTTATTGACCATTTGTAGGCCTAGAGCCTCCACTTTATCGATATGCTACCTGTCTAATGCTAAAGGTGATTTTTTTACCTAGATGGTATGTTATGAGCATCATGGATTGTAAGGAAAATTTAGGGCTAGAAGCAGGTTTCGTTAGATTCTTGAGACCCCCGATCAAGTTTATGCCGATAAATGGGAAACAATCCGGAAGCTGAGTTGACAATGATGTTGATCAATGGTTATGTGAGTGCCATAGTTGTAAAAGTAGGCAAAAGATGCTACCTTTAGAATGAAAAACTTTGAGCACATTTTCTAAGGATATGAATGTTTAATGAGTAGAAATGTTAAAAATGTCAAATACTGTTATGTTTATTTGCATTGAAAAATTAATTTACAACCTGTGTATTCCAGACAAGTACCACAGGATAAATTCATTTTAATCAGAAGAATCTTTTTATGCTAAAGTTAAGTTTTATTGTTCTTTTATTTTCTGGAAACATAAAATATGTACTCGACACACTGAATAAAATTTAGAAAACGTGGATATGTTTTATACGTAGAATATGTGGAACATTTTTGAAATTTCAGTTCTGAAACATAGAATCCATATTGAGTACTTGTAAGCATTTAAAACGGCATTTGTTACTTAAAATATGCCTTGTTTTGAAACTACTATGGAACTCAACATTGTATAAAAAATAATTTCTCACTAAGTTGACTGAACCTGGACAATGAAGTGAAGGAAGGCTAGAGAGGGCACCATCACAACGGCATTTTAAACATAAAATATGCCTCGTTTTTAACCTACTATGGAGCTCAGCATTGTATAATAAATAATTTATCACTAAGTTGACTGAACCTGGATGATGAAGTGAAGGAAGGCTAGAGAGGGCACCATCACAGCTCATGATGTGGTTGGATGTGTATGGCTCAAAAGCTCATGCCTTTGGATCTGCTCTCTTGAGCGCAGGATGTTTTTTTTCTCATTATCTCTCTCTCTCTCTCTGTGTTGTTTTATGTCAGGATTCATACATCTTCTTGCTGGTAAAGTTTGTGGTTGGGATCATATTGATCGGAGGGTTGGTCTTTTTTCTGCTTTCCGATTCGCTCCCAGAATCCCTTCTTCAGATTCGAGACTCAAGAGGAGGCCACGGTGCAATTTTAGCATGCTTCATAACCATGCTCTATACTCAGCTGGTTTGGAGGCCTGCCAGAAATAAAAGGTAAATCAATCCCTCGAGTTACCACTAACCATTGCATTTTTTTCCAAATTTTAGAAGTTGTGCATAGTGTTTGCTTGATTTTCATTGATCACTCAAGGACGGAGATTAGTTTTTGTCTGAGGTAAAGGAATACCTTGGGACTTTACAAAGGGAGTGCTGACACATCCTGTAATATGTATGTATACATATTTCATTTTCTTGGAACATATGGGCGGGGTTTAGTGCAGCTCTAGTAGATTAGAGATAGATTGTTGGTAGTATGCGCTAATGCTTGGAGTTATTTCAAGAGGAAGAATCAGTCCTCCCAGAACGTGTACTTTTCATCTTGCATGTATCATTCGGGTGCATCATCAGCATACTGATTCCACCAGTATACTGAAAGTTAGGCTAGGATGAGCCGCTAAGAATATGAGAAATAAGCTCTCGTGAGGCACCTGGAAGCAATGTGGTTTCCTGGCTTTCTGGATCATGCTGCTCATTTACTATCTATGTCTGATTTGTTGATTGCCCAATTTGACTTGCATGGTCATTGAAAGATCTTTCCTTCTGCTTGGAAACAGTTCATGGGCTCAAGCCAGAAAAAACAAAAGCTGGAACAAAGCTTAGGTGCCTCTAGTAGTCCTTGAGTGTCCATGAAAATGAATCAGGCCAGGAGAAAATATCTATCTACCCCGTTTATTGTTCATCTTCAAGGTTCATGCAGAGCTTTGATTTCCATTATCGTCAGCCACTTCCATGCGATCATTCCATGTGATGCTCATCTAATCATGCATGTTTCTTTTCATTCAATCTTTTTCAGTACCTAGGTGATTGCTGTTGCAGTTCGTTTGCCCATGGAGAATTAAGTGTTTAATCCAATTTTGCATTACAGATATATGATGAATGGTCGGAACCATCAGAAGAAAGCTTTGGTTCAGGATCCCTCGCCGGATTCTGCGGAGGAATCGAGGAAAGAGAAGTGATAGAATTGCAACATCTTCCCCAAAGGTCATGGCGTCCTCGAAGGTCATGACATTATCCGTCTGATTTGGTGGTTCTTGTAGCTTTTAGCAAAAAGAATTGCGAGCTAATACGCGCCACAAACATGTTGGTGATCAAAATAACCGATGATCGGGATAATGTAAAAGAAAGTTGGAGACTGTTTTCAAAGCTGTATAGAATGTAATTGAGGTTTATCGACATGAAATCTGCCGATTTGGCTGTGCTATGTGATTTGAGGTTTATTGACCTGAAAATCTTTGGCCTCAAAAGTACAACTGATGGATGGATGGATGTATTGCCATGATGTATGAATGATGCTATGATTTAGCTTGAATTGTATAGATTTTTGGAATGCAAAAACCCATATGCTTAAACCATGGAATACATACATACATGGGTGGATGTATTGGCATGATGTATGAATGATGCTATGATTTAGCCTGAGCTCCAAGCATACATGGGTTTGTGTAGATTCTTGTATGGGTGAACCCATATGCTAAAACCATGGAATACATGCATGGGTGCATGCATTGCCATGATGCATGAATGATGCTATGATGCTATACATTGGTTTTTGTATAATAAGATTCATTGGAGCCTTGCATGGGTAGCCATCCAAAAACCCACATGCTTAAACCATGGAATGCATGCATCATGCAGATATCTACCCATACACCATGCATATACACATACACACACACACACACAGATCTGAATATACATACATACACATGCTCACAAACCAACTTTCAAAGGACAAATGCCCACAAACAGATATGCATACAGATTCTACATGCACATGCACATACCCACCACCCACATGGTACATCCACATCCACACATGCATATGCAACCACACAGATCTGAACATACATGCATACACATGCTCACAAACCCACATTCAAAGGACAAATGCCCACAAAACAGATATACATACAGATTCTACATGCACTTGCACATGCACATGCCCACCATCCACACATGTGCATGCACATCTAGATGTATGTACCACATGCACATGCACATGCACATGCACATGCACATGCACATGCACATTTGTTTTGCATGTTTGCATTGGAGAGCCCACCATCCACACATGTGCATGCACATCTAGATGTATGTATCACATGCACATGCACATGCACAT
>JBBBWG010026756.1:0-18497 GCA_037176905.1 Azolla pinnata | reverse complement strand
AAAGCAAGGAAAGCAAGGAAAGCAGAAAGCAAGGAAAGCAGAAAGCAGAAACGCAAAAGCAGAAGGCCGCCTGCAGAGTTCTTCCCTGCGCTGCGAATCGGAGCTCTCTCTTCTTCGCGAACGAGATGATGAAGGCGAAGAATTTCCGGCGCCGCGCTGACGACGGCGACGGCGATGGCGATGGCGCTGGCGCTGGCCATGGCGACGCCGCCCTTGATGCAGCAGCTCAAGCTCCCACGCCGCAGCTGCGCAAGGACCCCGCTTCCAAGCCGAAGAAGCCCCCCGCTTCTGCTGCCCCGCCTTCCTCCAAGCTCCTCAGCTTCGCCGAAGACGAAGACAATGGCCCCCTCGACCGCAGCCGCACCCTCACGAAGAAGGAGAAGGCGCTCCCCGCATCGTCAAAGCCGCTGGTGAGTTTTGAGAGAGATGAGATGCTCCCTTCGGATTCTTCGGTTTCTTCTTCCAAGACGTCGAAGAAGAAAGCGTCGGCGGGATTCGGAGCTTTACCTGGATCGTCTGCCAGATTATCTGCCGGGAAGGAGAAAGGAACTGTTCTGGCTTCTAATCTGCAGCCGCAAGCTGGAGAATATACCAAAGAGAAGCTTTTAGAGCTCCAGCGGAACACAATCCGCCTTGGTGGTGCAAAACCGCCTTCCTCTGACAGCAGTAAACCGCTTACTGAGCCCGTTGTGGTTTTGAAAGGCTTGGTAAAACCGCCTGCGGTTGCCCATGTAGAGAATCTGGAGACAAAAATGGTTTCACAGAGCATAGACGGAAAGTTTGGAAGCATTCGATTGCAAGATGCGAGCTTTAGGTCGAAAGATGTAGAAAGCTTCAGGCAAGATGGTGTGGAGAACAAAGCGAGTGCTGTCGAGAGCTCAAGGTCGAATGTGGAGAAGGGCAATGATGCAGAGAATAGGCTTGGATTGATGGGAATAGGTTCTGGAGCTGAAGGAGGAGGCGTTACTCACATTCCTGATGCTGCTGCCATAGCCGCTGCCAAAGCAAAGAGAGAAAGATTGAGACAAGCACAATCTGCCCCTGACTATATCCCAGTAGATTCAGCTGACTTCCGTGGAAAATCTCGGGAATCTACTGGATTAGACCAAGAAAAGGATAGAAACGTATCTAGTGATGATGAAGATGGAGATTCAATGGTTAGGATTGCGATGATGGGTGAGCTTCCCAGCGGAAAGAAGACTAGAGGAGGTGTATTTGAATCTGTAGAGGAGAAATTCGAGGAGCGAAATGGAGATTATCGTAGAGATGATGATGAAGAAGAAGAAGAAGAAAGGAGATGGGAAGAAGAGCAGCTGAGAAAGGGTTTTGGGAAAAGGGTAGATGATTCTACAACTAACCGGCCACAGTCAACTCAGTTTGTTCATGGACAAGATGCGATGACATACTTACCTTCGAATCCGTTGCCGAGGTCAGCATGGGGATTTGGTGGGCAAAGCATGGAAGCTATGACGATATCACAGAAAGCTCATGTTTGTTTTACTACTCTTCAAGAAACTTTGCAGAGGACAAAGGTAACTATTGTTTTGAGTCAGGGATAGGCGATTGTTACTAACTTCACATTAGCTAGCTCATCTTTATTATGTGGGGCATATTTAAAGATAGCTCATCATTGTCATTTGTGCATGAGGTATGTCATGAATGTCAGATGTAGCAGCAAACATCAAAACACCAAAAAAAAAAAAAACTAGAGCTGTGTATGAATATTAGGGAACTGCATTGCGTGATTCGTCAATTTATGGGAACTCCACAACATTGAAGCATGGTGTGCTGTGTTTATGTTTTATGAAATATGATATCTTATATGATGTGTTAAATGATTGTATGTATAAGAATGATTCATTTGTTTATTATTTTTTATGGTAACATGTAATCCATTGCAGGAACGGTACAATTGGAGTCAATCAGAGCTGGACAGAACAGAAGAGAATTTAGCTGCTTCCTTGCACAATATCTCAGCACTTGAGGCATCCCTTGTCACATCAAGTGAAAAATATGTCTATATGCAAAAACTTCGGGACTATATTTCTGTTCTTTGTGACTTTTTGAAGGTATAGTCCTCCATCATGATTTATCCTGCATGCCGTCTGTTTTGCGCTTTTTTTTGCAATGGTCATTGTGTATTGTCATCTCCAATGAAAAATATGTGAATATGCAAAGTCATCTGGATGATATTTCGGTTCTGTTAAACTTTTTACAGTGAATTATTTTTCATGGTTGGTGTTTTGACAGATAATTAGCAGCCTTGCAATAAAATGAGGGAAACAATAAAAATAAAATAAAGATGATGCTATAGTAGTTTTCCTCCCTGAACTGCAAACTTTTTGAATGGTGGTCTTACCAAATATTTTAGGCGCATGGCAGAATTTCTGTACAATAAATTAAAATATGAACATAAGGGGAAAACATTCTCATACTTTTGAACCTATAGATCCACATAGGAGCTCATTCTCATGAAATGATTTAGCGCGAGTCTTGTTTCAGAATAAAAGGAAAATGTTACATTATAATCGTTTCTTTTTCCTAAAGTGTTTGAGTGTGGAGTCTGTTGGAGGTTTTATTAAATTTAAAATGTAGTGATTTGGCAATACATCATTTTCAGAGTAAAGGCCCTCTTATAGAGGAGTTGGAGGAGCATATGCAAAAGCTCCAAGAAGATCGTGCAGCAGCCATAAATGAGAGAAGGGAGGCTGATAATGCTGACGAAATGTTGGTAGCTGAATCAGCCATTAAGGCTGCTATGGAAGCTTTAAACAGAGGATCTAGTACAGCTACAGCAACTTCTTTAGCTTCTGCTATTACTTATCAATCGCTTACTGATGATTCAAGTTTAACACCACAGCTTGATGAATTTGGTCGAGATCTGAATCTTCAGAAACGAATGGAGGCAAAACAAAGAGCAGAAGCTAGAGAGCGTAGAAGAACACATTCTGCAAAGAAGAAAAAGGGGCCAACTGTTTTAGGCCAGCGTGATTCAAGTGGTGATAAAGTTGAAGGAGAGTCTAGTAGTGATGAGAGTGAGAGTGAAGAAAAGGCCTTCCAGTCAGGGCGCACTGAAATTCTAGAGACTGCAGCTAGAGTGTTTGGTGATGCATCTGAAGAATTCTCAGAATTGGCTAAAGTGAAGGAGACACTGGAGACATGGAAGAGAAATTATTTCACAACTTATAGAGATGCATATGTATCATTGAGTGCACCTTCGCTATTTTCACCCTACGTACGTATTGAATTATTGAAATGGGATCCTCTCCATGGTGAAGTTGATTTTAATAGCATGAACTGGTAATCCTCAACTGCCTTGGACATATTGCAATTATTAATCTATTTTCGCTACTTTTTTATTGGAAGTACATCAGGATTTTGCTGGGAAATGTTGTTTTAGAGTATGGAGTTCATTCAGATTCGTTTTTTCTGTGTGTTGGTTTTCTTTAGGCACACTTTGCTGTTTGACTACGGAATGCCAGAGAATGGTGGCGATCTAAGTTCAGAAGATGCAGATATGGACTTAGTGCCCAAACTAGTGGAGAAGGTTGTATTACCTGTCCTCCATCATGACATCGCTCATTGTTGGGATATATTAAGTACCAAAAGTACCAAAAAGGCCGTCAGTGCTGTTCAAGAAGTGTTAAATTATGTGCCTGCATCTAGTGACGCCTTACAAGACTTATTATCAGCTGTTCGGGTTCAGTTAACTGAAGCAGTTTCCAAAATTGAGGTATATCTCTTATGCATGATTATCATTAATTGCAAAATGCATCTAAATAACTGTAACTATGGATTATTCTGATTTTGAAGCACTAGAACAGAATTAAAAACTGATATTTTGATCCTGGAGATACCTAATCCTGATCCCACTTAAGTGGTACTAAAACTTTATCAGTCATGGTAGTTCTGTGTTTATTTTATTGATTTGCATGGATCTCGAGATTTGTAAATGACAGCTATTGGTTCTCCATTTGATTTCTTGTTTTTTCCTCCAAGCTGTTAGTAATATTCCAGTGATAGCTTGGATCCTGTTTCATGCCAAGAAAGAAAGAATCTTTTATCGTATCTTAAGGGGGGAAAATGTTCTGATCAGATTGCCGCTATTACAATCATGTATCATATGATAGCTATTCCAGATATCCATTACTCACTCAAGCACACTTGAGGCTCATGTGATATTCCAATTGTAGAAATGTCTACTTGACCCCAAAATCAGCTTGCATGATTGCAAGTATGGGCTAATTGCTGAGAACATTGGAGTGTGCCACTAACATTGGTTTAGAGCCTGCCATCTTCTCTTGTTGTTTTAAACAACGATGTCTGCCTGATCAAAGAGGAAGAGAGTCCCAAGTGTCTCTGGTGTAATGTTTTCTTAAACTGTATGAAGGTGGGCTGGTCATGGACGGGTGCCATTTCTGTCTCTGGTGTTTTGATAATCCAAGCATCTCTGCATGTATTGTCTGCTATCTCTTACCAGGTCATTAAAGCATGCAGAATCAATTGGTTTTTCCTCTGCAAGAATGTATCTAGTTGTTGCAACCTGAAGTTGATGTGATGATTGAAGGATCTGTTCAATCATACATCGTGCATTTTGGGACCTGTGTAGATGTCAGAAACAGAATCCTCATTGGTTGCCCCGTGTCACGTAGGATCCAATCTAGTAGTATTCAGGCCAGATAATTTTATTCCACCAGTGAGGGACAGATGAGTAAAAGGGCTATTGTCATGTATAATGTTGTAGTATTGTTCGCAGATTGCTTACGGCGATGTTTACAATGGCATATTATGATTCTCAGATTTTTGTGGATTATCCATTTTGATAGGTACCTACATGGAGTCATCAAGTAATTAGCGTTGTGCCTCAGGCAGGTAGGATAGCTGCATACAAATTTGGTACTTCTCTTCGACTGTTGAGGAATATTGGACTTTGGAAAGATGTTCTTGTAATGTCGCTTTTGGAAAAGCTTGCATTGGATGACCTTCTGAGTGGCAAAATACTACCACATTTGCGACACCTTTTGAAGACACCCTATGATGCGATCAATAGGACTGAGCGGATTATCTCAGCACTCTCTCATGCTTGGATTAGTCCAAATTTCACAAATAGGTATGCATCTCTTTCCTTTTTCGACTAATCAATGACTTATCTTCATTGTTGATAGAGTAAGCTATTGGACTCTGCACGGCTCTCAGCAACTGATAAATTTGATGAATATCTGGATGTATGCATGTGATCGTTGGGAGGGGGATGATATCTTTGTTGATTGGCTGTCTTTTTATAGGGTTTTGCATAATGAAATGTAGTTCTTGTTAGTAGGTAGTTACTGCAGAAAATCACTCACAACTACCCTCACTTTATGTATGGGGCTGGAATCTAGATGTTTAGGACTTTCAATAGAACCCCGTGTATTAGGTGGGGAGTGTCTGTGGGTGGATCTACCTATATCCAGTGTAAATTTGTGTCTCATGAGAGATTAAACCGCTCCAGGAATGTTGACATGTTCTTCAGAAAGAGGTAAGTTAGTAATATCTGATCCATTTTTAGCAAGCCAACATATTGTATAGTTGCTTAGAGGTTCAACATGATAATTTATCCGGTGATTGCTTACCTATTTTGAGGATAAAGATCAGTATATGGAAAGCATGTCTTCTAACTTAGAGGACAAGGCAAGTTTTGCTCGAATGCCTTCATGGGGCATTGATGGTTTGCTATAAATCAGTAGCAACATGTTAACTATTGGTCTATCATATTGTGGCCAAAGATACTTTGAAACCTAGGGGTTAAAACTACCCTTGCATGATGAGGTATGGCTATATATATCAAAGAGCTATGACTTTGTAAGTGATTCATAGAAGTGTGTGTGATCTTTTACAAAGATAAGGATGCACATCCCTGTTGCATATGCAGATCTGCTGTCTGCACCGATTGGTTGGATGTCTTCATGCAGATCTGTTGTTGCCAGCTATTATCCGTTTTAATTAGTGATGCTATGGTCCATGTGCCGCGTATCCTAGTACCTGTGTCACATATTCAAGTGTGTGAATGCTAGAGGAATGCAACATGTCTATTGCCGAGTCATTGCAGTCTATTTCTTGATTTGGATTGTTAAAGGTCATTTTTGAAGTATATAGTTGAATCAAGTCAATTCAGTAGGGGAGTACAATCATGCTAGCTCTCTTCGTATACATGCCAGATGATTCGAAAACAAACTTTCAAATTTTTGGGTGCCCTTATGCAGACCGAAGCTTGAACCTTTGGTGGAGTATATAATGAACATCGGTAAAGCTATTGAGAAGAGAAAAGGAGCAAGTGCTGAAGATGTTGCAGGACTGGCACGGAGACTGAAAAGAATGCTGGTAGAGCTGAATGAATATGATAGAGCTCGGTCACTGTCTAAGACCTTCCAACTTAAAGAGGCACTGTAATCACGAGTTTGGTACGGCAACTGAATGAGGGAAAGCTAATTTCAAGGTATCCTATGCGAGATTGCAGTTTCAATGTTCATATTTCTTTCCTGGCTTCTGTGTGAAATTTGTCTTGTTTTGTGTCTTTGCGTCTCGTTCTCTTGTGGTGCAGGTTTAGTTCAAATCTGTTTACCAAGTTTCCATCTTGATTGTAGCGCACCCAAACACAGTCCTCATCAAATTGTCCTGACAGTAGAGGGTCGATAACCTTTCCTAAACTAGAGATTTAGTAGTAGCCTTCCTGCGAGCTGAGCGGATGAATGAATGACATGTTCCCTCTTCGCATCCTTCGTGGTGCTTTGAACTCCTATCCATAGCGGAAAACTTATTATCACATGATAACGAGCGATTCACCTGTGCTGTCCTGAAAAGTGTGATGTTTGTTGAGGCGTATGTGGAAGAGTGAAGCTTCGTGTTTAGCTGTAAAGGACGCTAAAATGTTCATGAAGCGCAGAGTTTTTGGGTGGTGGTGAGCAGATTAACTAAATTGGAATAGTGGATTAGATAGATAGCACCAGATGAGTATATGGAAGGGAAACACTATGTTCATTTGCAGTGATTCTTGAATTTGGAACTGAAATGGATTCAGGAGCTCCATCGTTTGCAGCATGCTCCATGACTTTGACTTCAGTGGAAACAGTTGTCGAGCAGCAATTGGCGGACGACGAGAGGAATTGGGTAAACTTCCCTTGGCTCTTCTACTATCGGTTTGTTCTTCGGAGCTCAATCCATCATTTTTTTCCCTCAATGTTATCTACTACTACTCTCTTTGGAGCACAGAGCCGTTTTTTCCCCCCCCCCCCCCCTTGCAATTGAGGATAAAAAATGAATGAATTGAAGTTGCTTGGAAATGTGCAAAATGTGCTATAAGAGAGGGAGGTTTTGAACAGGAAAGTTCAATAGAAAGAGGGAAAGGAATGAATGCATACACACACAAACGCATGCATAGCATGCATACACACACATGCACATACACATGCATGCATGCATGCATACCTATACACATTACGCATGCACACATGCATACGCATGCATCACATGCATACATGCAAGGATGCGTGTGCACGCATACATACGTACGTACACTTGCATCAAAATGTACATACATGCAAGTATGCATACATGCATAGCCATTCATACATGCCATTCATCCATCATCAAAACATACAGACATGAAACGCATGGATAACATACATACATAGACACACATACGCATGCATGCATGCCTGCCTGCATACGAATGCACCACACGCACATATGCATGCATGCATGCATACGCATGCACCACACGCACATATGCATGCATGCATGCATACGCATGCACCACATGCACATATTCATGCGTGCGTATGCATACCTACATACACTTGCGCTAACCAGCATGCACATGCATGCATACACACACACATGCACTTGCACACATGTATGCGTACATACATACATACATGGACATGAAGCGATACATCCAACGTGCATGCCAATCCATCCACCACAAAAAACATGCACGCACGAACATAGACACACATTAAATGCATGCATAACATACATACATACAGAGCCTTTGACAACAAATCAACGTCTCCTGTTGATGCGGTTGAGGGAAGCTTGGTCCATGATTATTCGCAATCAGATTGGCCGATATGATAACATTTCTCATCATTCGGCTTGTGATATGTTTTATAAACAACGGTGTCATTCTCATTTGTTTGAGGTACATAATGATATTCTTATATGGAGATTACTCTCCTCCGAGTTGGCCTCTGTAGCAGCAGCAATAGTAGTCACACGCAATGTATATAAATTACCCATTTGGGTGATTGTAGCCATTTGGCATTGTTCGTAACTAATGACAAGGATAAATTTTAGAAAAGAAAAAAATATACCCACACATACATACATACAAATCGGCATGCATACATGCACACACATATGCATGCATCCATGCATGCGCACACACGCATCAATGGATGGCATGCATGGCGCGCACACATGCATCCATGGATGACATGCATGGCGCGCACACATGCATCCATGGATGACATGCATGACACACACACATACAAACATGATCACAACATACACACATACGTACGTACGTACGTACGTACATACATACATACAAACATGCATATACATACATACACACACATGCATACATACATAGACACACATACATACATAAATACACACACATACATACATACAAACATGCACACACACATACATACATACACACACACGTGCATACACACACATACATGCATACACACACATACATGCATACATACATACACATACATACATACACACACACGTACATACACACACGCATACATGCATACATACACACATGCACACATACATGCACGCATACATAGATACATAGACACACATACATACATACATACATACATACATGCATACACATACATACATACACGCACACACATACATACATACATACACACATACGTACACACACACACACATACATACACACAGGCACACATACATACATACACACACATACATACATACACGCACATACATGCATGCATGCATACATGCATGCATACACACACACGCACACCTACATGCATGCATGCATGCATACGCACACATGCATGCATACGCACGCACACATGCATCGGCATGAAGAAAAGAGTTGTATATGTTATGTACCTCCCGACCTTTCCTCACTTCGACGAGATCTCTTCGCCCATCTAACTCCCCCTGCACAGCGCGCAGCCGACGGGGCAATCGATCCTTGCAGAAGCACCCCACAGAATCCCGCAGAGTGTGGGCGACAGCAGGACAGCAGTTATGGCCCCCGAGGCGTCGCCTTCCGTCCAGTTGATCGATGGCCAAGGCGCCTTCAATGAGCTCGGCCTGGATTCTTTCGTGAAATCCGTCAGGTTGTCCGAATGTGGCCTTTCTTATGCGGTGGTATCCATCATGGGCCCACAGAGCAGCGGTGAGTTCTCATCGGAACTTGGTCTTCTCCTTCTCTGGGCTGGATTGAAGCGCTACGGTTTGGTTCCTTTGTTCATGGATTTGGATATGGATCAAAGTATGTTGAATGGCGCGTGGCTAAATATCACGTAATGCCCCATCACATGCATAGGTATCATCGTATCATGCCCCTCACTTTGCGTGTGCATCCTATCTTGCTCATTGACATGGATAGACATCATATATTGCGCATTTACATGGATACATGTTTACGCATCCTTTTCATGCCCATAGCATACATAGGGAGTATGAACATTCATGGGTATCACGTCCATCATACTCACGCAGATGCTCTCCACATGCGTAGTTGTCATGTTGTACTTTGTGCTTGGATATGGTCATGGCATGTCATTGGCACATGGATGCATATCATGGAATGCTCCCTGACATTTCATAAACATTATATCATGCTGATTGTACAGTGATACTTATTAACATATTGTCATTATCTCAGTTGTGTAATGAGCTGTATATATGTTACCCGACCATCATGTTGCGCTTGTTTACTTGCTTAAATGTCATGCCGTGCTGATGCACAAAATTTGTTATATTCTGCTCATATTTATGCTTCATGAACCAACTTCATGATTATTACTTGCAAAAAGAATGTCATTGTGCTCATTTTCATGGTCACGGACCATATTATGATCATCTACATGTGTAATCTGCTTAACTATTGACTATGGATCAATTAAAATGTCATGATATGTTCTCTTGCTTTTTCGTGTAACAGGTAAGAGTACACTCCTAAATCATTTGTTTGGAACAAAATTTAGAGAAATGGATGCTTTCAAGGGAAGGTCTGATTTCTCATGCCCATGCTGATAGATTTTTACTGATATATAAATAGCCAGAACCCCTGGTTAGAGATGCCCTCTGTGGATTCCCTTATTGTTACTGAATATTAATAAGGTATTTTGATTTTTCTTCCTAAATTAGGAGCCAGACAACACAAGGAATTTGGTTAGCTAAAGCAGAGGGTATTCAACCATTGACATTGGTAATGGATCTGGAAGGTACAGATGGACGCGAGAGAGGAGAGGTATATTTTATCCGAATGTCTCTGTTATGAACTAATTTCCTAGCCTCTTACCTGAGGTAGGCAAAAATCAAAGTAAGAGTATATAAGTTATGGGGAAAAAATCAAAGGAAGGGTATTCTTTTTAATGGAGTCTAACTGCATATCCTTTAATGTGCAGGATGAGACAACATTCGAGAAGCAAAGTGCACTTTTTGCTCTAGCTGTCTCAGACATTGTACTTATAAACATGTACATGACTGTCCATTGCTCAGAACTGGATACTGCACTTCATTGTTTTTCCGTATTGTAAGCTCTTTTGAAATATGTATGTTCGAATGTTGCAGGTGGTGCCATGATATTGGTCGTGAACAAGCAGCTAACAAACCGCTCCTCAAAACCGTATTTCAGGTTAGGTTATTTTGTACCTTGCACTTAGACACGGAATCTCTATATTGTGGTTTTAGAACTTATAATCCTCCACATTCATGTCCAACTTCAACAAAAATAAAACATGTTTAAGTGCCCTCACATGTCTGACATGTTCAAGTGAACAAAAAAGTTCTGTTTTTAACCAGTTTTTCTGTGTGTAGGTGATGATGCGGTTATTCACTTCTCGCAAGTCAACTTTGTTATTTGTTATCCGTGATAAGACCAAAGTATGTACACTCTTTCCCCCTTCTGCATCTTCTCCTGTTAACTTACAAAAAACGCTAAAAATATTTCTTTATCTGAGACAGACTCCACTAGACGTACTAGAGCGCATCTTACGAGAGGATGTACAGAAAGTAAGGCGCCAGTAGTACTCCCTTTATATATGGTCAACTAAGAAATCCAAACTTTGCAATTGCATTCAGTGATTATCTTGTCAATGTCAATGCAGATTTGGGATTCAGTCCCTAAACCCACCAAACATAAGAACACTCCTATCAGTGATTTCTTCATTGTAAGCTTTTACATACTGCATAAGATCTAAAATCTAATGCCGTCAATCAAATACGAGTTTTAGGTTTCAGTTCCTCTATGTTGTCAGGTCGAAGTCACAGCCTTGGCAAGTTTTGAAGAAAAGGAAGAGCAATTTTTAGAACAGGCAATTCTTTTTGTTTTTACCAGTTGTGAATATATTTTCCCTCAAATCCAATCCCCTTGTCTTAAAACAGGGATTTCTGTATGTATTTTAATGCACTAGGTTTCAGAGCTTCGTCAACGCTTCATGAACTCGATTTCTCCCGGAGGCCTTGCTGGAGATAGAAGGGCTGTTATTCCTGGTTCAGGATTACCTTTCAGTACACATGAAATCTGGAAAATAATCAAGGAAAATAAAGATCTCGATTTGCCTACTCATAAGGTTTTCCATTTTCTAGTGTCAAAAATATGTATTTTGTGCATGTAGTATGTATGTATGTTTTTGTTTTTGTGTACTTGGAATATGATTGGGTTTGTCTTTCTTTATATGTATTCATGCATATAGTAACAACACATTAATGTTTCAATATTTTCCAACTTCTAACCGATATCCCTACACATTGATAGATTATGGTTGCAACTGTGCGTTGTGAAGAGATAGCGAATGAGAAGCTGATGGAACTGTTCAATAATGAGGTACTTGATTATCAATATGTTACAATTGACATAGACGAGTTTTCTTATAGTTGATTATTAACATGTTCCATATGAGTTCATTAGAGGCTTACACTAGACATGCTGTCATTGATGTAAATTGATCTAATGGATGAATGCATTTTTGGCTTATTTGATCTTCAAGGAATGGAAAACATTAGAAGAAGATTCTGCAGGTGGTATAGTTCCAGGATTTGGCAAGAAATTAAACAACATCCTGAGTCAGAACCTTGCAAGGTACGACCTATATCCTAGAAAGTTTCGGTATAGAGAGATTCCATTGACTTAATGTGTGGACAAATGATGACTGTACACCTTGAATTTGTAAGCACAGTTGGATCCTACTTTAGGAGTGCTGTAGATTCTCTTGCATGTTACTATAATGACTAATGATTCTGAGACTTCTGAATTGGATAAATCTTGTAAATCTGTGTCAGATATGATGCTGAAGCAACTTTCTTCGATGAAGGTGTGAGGGAAGCAAAACGCCAAATACTTCTCAACAAGTCTTTAGAAGTAAGCTTTCAAGATAATTTGCATTGGTTGCTGTTGGAGAATAATGCATCTGGTTCTCTAGCCAAACATTACCCAATAATAGTCATCAGCAGATGCTAGAGTAAGCGGCTATAAACTAGCATATATCTAGCAATATTATCTTTGTAGATTACTAAAAATGATGCTGTATAGGAGGAATTCTGATGGGAGGTAGATAATATCAGCCGTGAACCCTCCCAAGGAAATGTTGTTTGTGTTGCACAATACTGTGTGTAGTTGAAGGTACTTTAAACACATTCTATCTACAAAGTATCCATGTCATATGACAATGTGTCCTCAGTGGAGTTGATGCATCACTTTAAACACATCCTATCTACAAAGTATCCATATCATATGACAATCTGTCCTCAGTGGAGTTGATGCATCAATTTGTACATGTGAGATGACACTGTATATGTTTTCTGTCGGTACGTGAAGTATCCCAAACATCTCTCTGTCACCAAGGTCTTGTGAGGAATGCGTCACCAAGGTCTTGTGAGGAATGCTGTTGACAGCAGTAAATGCAGTATCGAGCTATTACATTGTTATCTGTGTGAATTATTATCTGGAGTGTGGGAGTAGTGCACATCAGGTGATGTGGCTAGTCACGATATGAGGAACGCGGACGTTCTTCCCATCTAATTATAGTTCCTGCTTCTTTAAATGTAGATGGTATATTCTTCCTATCAAGCTATGATAACACACTACAGATTGAAGGCATTTGACAAGTTCAAGAAGGATCTTGATCTTCCATCATCCACTAAAGAAGGATTTGCTATCAAAGCTACACGTTGTACAGAAACATGTCTATCTGAGTTTGACCATGGGTGTGAAGGTTGCAAATTCTCGTTTAAAATTATTTTTGATGTTGAGAAGCAGATTAGACACTTGTGTAGTGGTATTTTCTGAAATCGTTGCATTTCGGTGCTTTGTATATAGATTGTTTTGTTAAGCTTTCTAGCTGGGATTCCACTAAAGCTCGAGAAAAACTTCGACGTGAGATTGAAGCTCATGCAACTACAGTGCGAACAGAGAAGATTGCTGAAATTATAACTAATTATGAGGTTTGCTTCGTCATTTTCTAAGAAAAATTCTATTTTAGTCCAGGAAATAGGTTACATTCATGTTACCTCATAGTTTCTAATGCGTACATCAAATATGGAAATTTGTTAAAAAGCCTTTAAGACACTCCATATTAAGATGGAATTTTTACGTGTTCAGTTGTATCAGGCTTTGCATCAGGTTCATGAAAAATGAAAGTGTCCAGTTTATTTCTTTTTATCAAAGCTTTTTAAAGAGTTCCATGTAATGATGAGGGATCCACTTTTCTTATTCGTTAGCCTTCCTTTTGCTGGTTGATGATATATTTTTCTGAAATCCTTGTGCAGAAACGCCTTGAGAAGGCTCTTACTGAACCGACATCAGCTCTACTGGATGCTGCTACACCTGACACTTGGCCTGCCATAAAGAAACTATTGACACAAGAAACTCAGACTGTGACATCAGAGCTTTTAAATGCTGTCTCAGGCTTTGACATGGATAAGGAGGAAAAAGAGAATATGTTGTCAAAGTTGCATCAAACTGGGAGACTGCTGATCGAAAAGAAAGCAACTGAAGAAGCAAATCAAGCTTTGATCAGAATGAAGGAAAGGTACAATATAAATGACATGTTTGTCCAGAAGTTAATACAGCTTTCCGTGGATGCGTTTTGAGGTTGATATATGAATGTACAGATTCACAGCTGTCTTTAGTCATGGGCCTGACTCAATGCCGAGGGTTTGGACTGGCAAGGAGGACATGAAGGCAATTATTCATGATGCACGAGTGTCGGTAATGCTCGGATTTGATAAGTTGCATCAAGTTATTCCACTTATTTTCTTCCCTGAGAGCGAAAGGAGTGAATACAAAAGAATTTATTTTCATCATGTACTTTCTACAGGCTATAAAGCTTCTCTCAATTCTCTCAGCCATACGGCTGGAGGACAAGAAAAAAGATAACATTGAAACTGCTCTTTCGTCGTTGCTGATTGACTCGAGTGATTCTTCTTCTCAAAGTGGCACTGTGGAACGAAGCCTTACTAATGTGACGGGATCAAGTGTGCTTGCATCGAGCACATGGGATGGGGTATGTATATAGATGTATGTTTGCATATATGTGGGTATGCATCTTTGTATACAACTATGCATATATATATACATCACTATATCTGTACATATATAATCATAATAGACAGAACAGAACAGGTATGCATAATATCTGAACATAACAGAACATGGGCGATCTTTTCAGGTACCAGAGGCAGAGACACTTATCACACCAGTGCAGTGCAGAGGTTTATGGAGGCAGTTTAATAGGGAGATAGAGTACACCATTACTCAAGCGATCGCAGCTCAGGTCAAAACATCTGGTAGCAATTTTTCCCATAATGGAGTTCATGTTCAGGACTAACAGTGTTGTTTTGATGTTTCTCAGGAAGCTAGCAAGCGTAGTTCTTCATGGCTACCCCCACCATGGGCCATCGTGGCCATGATCTTTCTAGGATTTAATGAATTTATGATGCTTTTGAGGTTCGTTCACTTTTTACAAATTTTTCTCAATGCCATGCGTTATGACTGGTGTTGATGGATACAACCATTAAATATGCTTCATTTCTTTTTCACCTCAGGAATCCATTGTATCTTGTTATATTGTTCGTGTTATTTCTTCTTGGGAGAGCTGTATGGGTGCAACTAGATATTGAAAGAGAATTCCAGCATGGATTGGTACGTATGAGAGATTTCTTTTTCTTAAATGGGTAACTTGATCTATATTTTGCTCCTTTTGTTTTATTGACATATATCCCAAAAGTCCCTGTATGAACTTTCCTGCCTGCATATATGAACTTCCCTACTGCTTTTAATTTACTGATAGGATATCCTCTATGAACTTTCTGTCCTACTTTTCTATTGTGACGGGTTAACATATGTTGGCAAGTTTTTTCTTTTCGCATCATTTAGTATATTTCTTATTTTTTTGTTTATAAGCTTAACCTTAAGCGATCCTAAACCCTAAAACCTGAAGGACAAATCAGGGTTTGTGGGAAGAGTTGAACACAATCACACGCGCACGCATGCACACACACACACACACACACACACATACATAATGAAGATTTCAATATACGTAAGAGGGCAAAACACTTGGCTGAATGAAGCCAGACCATTTCTGTTACTATAAGGAGAAAAAAAGAGGTGAAGACACTTATTTTATGATCTTTGTGCAAATGGAGATTTGAACTAACAGTACATTGTGAGTTTCAATAAGGTAAAGGCATCAACCAGTCCATTTTCACTAATATAGAAGAGAAGAAAATTGAGGAGAAATCACTTCTTCTATGTTCTTTGTGCACATTCCAGGTTTCTGGAGCAATATCAGTATCTGCAAAGCTGCTTCCAACATTGATGAACTTTTTGAAGCGGCTTGCGGAGGAAGGGCAGCAGGTTGCAAGTAATAATACCCAAAGCTACCATAGCAGCAGCAGCAGCAGCAGCAGCAGCACTGTTGGCTCGAGCAATTACAGCCGAGGGAATCGCAGTGAACTCAAAATGGCATCTTTTCCAAACAGAGATGAAGATTCCAGAGAGAATTCTCGAGAAGGCTCATTGAGGCATCGACAGGTTTCCTCATGAAACGAATAAGAATAACCATTTTGTAATATATATTTCGGGTTATATATTTATTTTCTTTCTCCTCTTTGGGTTTTAAACACTATCCATCCTCTCGAGGGAGCAGCATCTCTTTTTTTGTTTTCCCCAGTAGTGTTTTGTGTGCAAGGAGGTAAAAGAAACAGTGAGGGGCAGGGAGAAGAATTTATACTATGACAGTGTGTCGAGTTGGCTACACATTAACTTAGTTTTGAAGGGATCTTTGAGCCATTAGAGTTCTTTTTTTATGAATTTGAGGTTGGGATCGATTTCTCTGGTTTATAACTGAATCAAATTTTCGCAGTTGTGGGGAAGAACCAGAACTTTGGTTAGGTTTTCTTTTCATCCTGAAATACTGCTATGTAAACCAGCCAATTGTGGTTCACTTTGCGTACTTGATACCACCAAAATCATGTCCTCAATCCTCAACTGCATGTGTTTGATACAATGCATACAAGATTTGCAGTTGAGAGGAATTCTAGAATTTTTTTTTCCAATCAAAGGTAATCTTTGTGAAAATTTAGATAATTTCATGAGCATGAATTGCATGTTCTGTTTGTTATGATCGTGGGTGATTAACACACTGTCAAAATAAGGTCATCCTTTTCAAATGAGCAGGAGTCGTGGAATGTTTTTTCCAGATTGCTCAGCACCGTCAATCTTTGAAGATTGCAAAATGTTTCAAGAGCTAATGCTACTACATCTCTGAGATTGCTGAAGACTCGTAAGTGAGAATTAAACTGTGTTGCCATGCCAAAGATCGCGCTTATTACTGATAACAGGGAATTATGCTATATTCTCAAGATTGTTTGATACAAAACGATCTCAGAAATTGTCCATTACCTCCTTACCATCTTCTCTGATCTCAGATTGCTTGATGAATAGATTGTTTTGACATATTTCAACAGATTCCCATCTCTATTCGATGAATGCGGGCTGGTAGTAGAACATTCTCTCTGTTGCTGATGATCTAGACACACAATACATGCATATGCCGATGATAAATGTGCCTGTAATCAATGATGAGATTTACTGTCATCGTGGATTGTACCTACTCATTCCACTGCAGCGAATCTGAGATCAAAGGAGATGGTAAGGAGGTGATGGACAATTTTCTTTTTAGCTGCAGGATCCAATCCCTACAGCGCATGTGCCCCTTACCTCCCCCCGTTCGGTAAATCGCCCAACAACCTGCAGTAAAAAAGAGAAAAAGAGAAAGAAAAAGGAAGCTGGAGCAATGGTAATCGCTCGTTTTACCATCACGAATTCCGCCCGATCTGCCAATTGTGGGCGAATTCTCCTCCTTCTGCAGGGAATCGGACGGCGGAACTGCGCACAATGTGTAGGCGATCAGCATCAGGCACGCCCTGTGTCGTGGAGCTCAGACGGAGGAAGGCGCAGTGTAGCTTAGCGTCCAAGCGGACGCAACGTGTTCTTTCTTTCTGCATCTGTCTTCTGCATCTATCAATCTATCAATCTATCTTCTTCTTCTTCTTCTTCTTCTTCTGCATCTGTCTTCTGCGGCTGCGCTGCTGCTTCTTCTTCTTCCTCCTCTGCATCTGTCTTCTGCTTCTTCTTCTTCTTCTTCTTCTTCTTCTTCTTCTTCTTCTGCAAACAGTATAACATGGATGCATGCATACATACATGTTCATGTCCGCGTATGTATGCATGCATGCATGTGTGCATGCATGCATATGCTTGTGTGTGTGTGTGTGAGAGAGAGAGAGAGAATGCATGCATACATGTTCATGTCGGTGTATGTATGTAGGCATGCATGTGTGTATGGCATGCATACATGTTCATGTCAGTGTATGTATGTAGGCATGCATGTGTGTATGGCATGCATGCGTATGTGTGCCTGAGAATGCATGCATGCATGCATGCTCATGTCGGTGTATGCATGCGTGCGTATGCATGTGGACATGCATGCGGATATGCATGCATCCATGTATGTATGTTGTGTGGGTGTGTGGGAATGAATGCATACATGCTCATGTCATGCGTGCACATATGCATGTATATATATGTGTGGGAGAGAGAATGCATGCATACATGTTCATGCCCGTGTATGCATGCATATATGTGTGTGGGGGAATGCATGCATGTATGCATGTGTGATATGTGTGTATGAGTATGCATGCATACAGGCTCATGTGTGTGT